>JAAGAY010015061.1:0-12355 GCA_011801015.1 Ardeotis arabs
TTTCTTCCAGTCATCGGGGACCTCACCTGACCGCCACGATTTCTCAAATATGATGGCCAGGGGCTTGGCAACTTCATCCGCCAGTTCCCTCAGGACGCGCGGATGGATCTCATCAGGCCCCATGGACTTGTGCACCTTCAGGTTCCTCAGATGATCCCGAACCTGCTCCTCGAGTACAGTGGGCGGTTCTTCGTCCTCGCAGTCCCTGCTTGTGACAGGGCAAATGTGATATGGGCAAATACAGTGTGTCTTGCTCATATCTTCATTTTTTCACCATTAATAATCCTGAAAGTGCCTTACCTTTTTTCTTCCTCTCTCTTTTTCTGCAAAAGATATGTTAGTATATTTTATGGCCCATTTGGTACCTGATCTGCCTGCTAAGACTGCCACAGGCATGAACATTGTAATGTGGACAGCTTCACAGCAGGAACTGGAATTCCAAATAATTTCATGTCTGCTAATGAAGAGGTCAATGAATAGTGTTTATGTTCTGCAAAAAGGCCCTACAGACCATTAGCAGTTCCTGAAGCCAGTCATCCTAAAGGCAGAGCTTTTGAAATCAGATCAAGATTTTAAATCTTTTGAATTGAAATGAAGAATAGATGTCATCTTTCATACAGATATATAATTTTTATTCTTCACTTACTCTCCTAATCAACAAGATTTATTAGCATGGAAGGTATTTTAATCGTATTAGTGAACTCATATAAACAATTCATAAGCATATGAATGTTATATGCAAAGCAAAGAGCATTCACAGAAGTTGGAAATATACTGCAGAGATTGGTACTCAAATAATCTAATGTAAACTTTATGTTCTTTTCTGAATACAGCTAGCCATAAATAGACACTCAATTCTTTCATATTTATGCAGACCATGCAGTAATTATAACACTGCTTTTATAAGTTAGGACTTACTTTTTCAAAACACTCCAGATCATTTACTTCCTTTTCTTATACAATCTGTCTCCTTCCAGCCCTCATACCACGGCTGTCTGTAATTCTAAGTGGGACAAGAAGAATAAAGTAGTGGTTGAGAGAAGGTAGGAACTGAACATAAAGTGAATACACTATAAGAAAAGACAAAACTAGAGGAAATTGTTATGTGAAATGTGTCCTGCACATTATCATAAAGCAGATTGACATTGTAACATTTCTATACTTCAAGAAGTTCCTAATGTTACTCTGCCATCACATACTCATCAGATGGTCTCCTTTTTCTTCAGCAATCAAAAAACTTTTGAGCAACACAATGTTTTTTTTTTTTTTGCCTTATTTAGAGTAAATATTCAGAGTATTGGTATTTTATTTCTATTTTTACTGCTTTTTTTTTGTTCCTACACTTTCTGTGACAAAAGATATGCTGAATCTCTCACAAAAAAAAAGAAAAAGACTTAAAGACTAAATTAAAGATATACTCCGTGCTGTTAAAAGTATACGAGATAAAGTATGAAAAGATGTGGAAGTCTAATAACCCAAATGACAAAATATTTCAAATGATTCTTATTCAAATTAATTATTTTGTACTAATAAAAATGGCCATGTTATCTGTTCACTGACTTGTCATTCCTGTGGCTTAATGCAGAGACTGATTTTTAGTAAGTATGGGGAGCATCTTGGATCAGTCAGTATGACTTCAAAGTGGCCTTTGAGTGGCCATAGAAGAAAATCATGTCAGCCTGCATTAAAGTTGTTTCAGGTTTTTTTTAATGTTCTTTTATAAATTTGGATTGAAGTGCAGAGGTTACTAGCCATTCTGGAATGATTTGCCTTGAAGGCACGGTAGCATTTTCCTCTGTTATGAAGGATCAGTCTTAACCTTTCAGCAACAGAGAGACAAGGGCAAACTGGGTCAAATCCCACCTCTGAGTTAAATACACATAAGCTGATAGATTGGCTTTTTTGTTTACTGGCTACGAATGAAAGGAATCTGTTGCTATCACCTAAGCAGCAGTAAACAAAGCATGAACTCTCAAGGAATCAATATTTGGCCTTTTCACAGTTACGAAATTATTTTACCACTTCCACACAGTTTTCCTCTAGGGGATATATTTTGTCTGTAGTAACTAGGCTTGTTTGTTCTATAGATTGGAAATGAGATTGTTGTTACATTTTTATGACACTTTTATCTAGTAATGTTTTTAATGCTAAGACCGTTTTTAAAGGCATAAGAACTATCTTTGCACCTTTCTCTAATAAAGCCCAGGACAAAATGCATTTCTAAATTGGTAATTTTTCTATCTCTAATTTAAATACATTTGATTCTAATTAACTTCTGGGAGTGCAGACAGTGGATATGTGGTGGATAAGTAATATCGACAATGTGTATGTTTACAAAATTATTTCTGGGAGAGAGCTTTAAAATAAAATGTACTCCTCATGTTTGGTTACATGTCTGAGAGACTGCGTGCTTTTCAGCAGCCACACTCAAAGGTTTACAAACATCTCATCTCAAACACTGTACCAGAGACATGGTCTGTGGGCCATCACAGGAAACATTATCTCTGCATTAAAGCCATCCTCCTAAGTATGGAAGCTGAAACATTGCACAAAAGAGTTATCATTATAACCATTCAAAGCAGTTAAACTTTTAGCAGGCTTGTAAAAGCATTACAACATCAAGGCCTACAAATGGGTTCAGGAGCTTTATTTTTCCAGAAACTCTAGAAAAAGGCAGCAAAAAAAAAAAGGGAATCCTTCTACTTGAGTGTATCTGTCATGACAGTGCAGCTGCAGCAAAAATGTTTATTAAGAAAAGTATTGCACTGTTCATAATAAAGTTAGATTGCTATCATCTTGCCTGAACATTTACTCGGTTTTAGATAATTCTTACTAATACACATTCCATGATGCTTAAAGAAAAACATAATTCCTTTTTAGGAATAGCTTATTTCTTAAATTAGATGTTTAGGATAACTGAAATAACTTTTTGCTGGTTTTAAAAAATAAAGATCTCATTTATCTGAGAAAAGAATATTAATTTTTTACATAATATCTCTATTTATTCCTACATGACATGTGATTTTTACCTAACAGGTTTCACAGAACCCAGTTTGTCTCCTTGGTTTCTTATGCATCGCTCCATCTCCTCTTCCCCTGATGACTACAATAAGCAGCTTTCAGTTGTTTCAACTGTCAAAGATGCCTCATATCAAGGAGAAGCTCCCTTTTAACATCAACTTCTAACTCATTTGCACTTCATGCTAGGGATTTTCTGTAGCTCCAGTCCCATTGAACAGAGAAAAAAAGTATCTTCTGAATTACATCTGTCTTGTTACACCAAGTGGGGACACTTTTAAGTAAGAAACCTTAAATTGTTTTTGTTATATGTTGCTAATAAAATCTGTAAGCTGCATGAGACAATCTTAGTTTCATAAGTGGAAGTACATGAGAAGTTGATTGTTCATTACAATAAACTAGAATTTATGCTGTATCAAGAGTTCACATTTTATTTTCTATAATGCTAGTCATATGTTCACCCTCACAATTTGTCTTCTGAAGTCCAGATGAAAAAAATAGGTCAAAGACTAAAGAAAAGTATGCTTCCTTCCTCATATCCTGTTTTTATCTCGGTTAAAATAGTGATAAAGTTTAAACTGCTAAGTTCTAGTCCTTTAATTGATGCCATTTTTTTTTGTCTGTGTTTGTCCTTTTTACTCCTAGGCCCTCTTAATGGCCACTGGAGCTCTGTGAGTACACCAGCAATTCTGTGTGGAGATGAGGTTGCCATCTCCATTTTTTAAGTGCCTCAGTACATGTCCACTCTACTTGGCTTGCTAAGAGGGTTACTGATGCTGAAGCACTGAAGCTGCCTCTTTAAGTGAAATGCACACTAATTTAATTAAATATCAGTAGTGTCATGTTATTGCTTTGCTTTTTGATCTTTAAGCTGCAAATTACATTTCTGTCTCATCAACTCATTTGCTTTTCGAAACAGTTAGTTCACCAACTGCATTATACAAATAATATGAACACTCTTTAGGAAGAATTTTACAATTTATCACTGTTTTACACTTCATTAAACAGAGAAATGAAACAAATTATATTTGAGACAGAATATGGTTTTAATGCTGAAAATTTTATATAGTCATTTAAAATGTTCTCATACACATCTGCCAAAGATGTTAAGTAGCTAATTATAATTTTCCCCCTACAATATATGATAATGTAGTAATAAAACGTATCTTCAGAAACATTTGTAGGAAGTAGTCCACAATAAACATAGAAGTCAAAAGGTCTGAATTTACCAGATGATGTTTCTTTTCTTCTTTCTTGATGGCACAAGCGAAGCATGAGGCTGTGATGTTGTTTTTGCTTTTTCTTAGTTGTTTTATCTTTTGTCAAGGTCATAAAGCTTGTACTTGAAATTGTCAATCGCTTTCTGGCACCTGGCTGAACACTTGAATGCTTGCCGGATTTTGTGTCACGGAGGTCTTAAGTGACACCTATCTCTTCCTCTCTTTTACCCTATATAGATAATATTCACATATAATTAAAAGCCTCTGGAGAAACTTTACATCTCATTTCTTTTTCCAGACTAATAACTTCTGAGTTTTAATATGTTAGTAGCCAGTTCTGTCTAAATAATCTTCATAGTAAATAAGAAACCTAACCCTATGTAAATTTAGTGAATTGACTAAATTGAAATGGGCATTAGTTCTATGACACTAGTTTAAAAAAAAAAAAAAAAAAAAAAGCAAGGAAGACAATAGTTCAGGAAGCTAAATAGGAACTAGATCAAGAATGTTCCTTGGGAAAAACTAGTCTGATCAGCATGAACAGGCATAAAATTAGCAGTATGATTTTGGAACATTAATCTTATTTGTACATACCTATATGTTTTAGCATGTGTTTCCAATACAACTTGGACAAGACTTGGGCAATAAATTTAATAATAAATTTTCAAAATGACATTTCAGAAGATGTTATTTTTCTTCTGATATTACCATTAAGATCACCTTTACATGTTCTATGATTCTATGATTCTATGTATTGACTTTGCTGTGTATGCCAGCCTGCCACATTATACTACACTGAATATGCCATTCAAGTTCATGGTATATTAGAAATATACGTGCATGACTATGAAGACTCTGGATCCATTTCTTTAACATCCTCCCTGTAAGCATCAGGGACTTCTGTCAGGTCCTCCCAGAGGTGTTTCTTCTCCAGCTTCTCCTCACAAGGCAAGTGCTCCAGGACCTGACCATTCTGGTGGCCCTTCAACAGCCTTCCTTCAGTTTCTCAATATTTTTGTGTTATTCAGCAGCCCAAAAGAGGCATTCAACAGAGGAGACTGAGAACAAGACTCCCTAGTCAGGTGAAGGCAAAGTCACGTGGTGTTCTGGTTTTATTTATTTAGGTTTTATTTATTTTTTAAAAATTTTATTTATTTTAGTCGGGGGGGGGCTATGGTGGCAGCTTCTGTAAGAAGCTGCTAGAAGTAGTTTCCCCTTTGTCTAGTGGATTTGGCTGGGCCTAGGGCAGACCTGCTGCTGGCCAATGCTGAGCCAATAGGTAGTAAAATATTCCCTGATAATGCCTCTGTGATAATGTATTTAAGAAGGGGAAAAACAGAAAAAAAAAAAATGTGAATATGTTGAGCGGGGACAGAGAGGGGAGGCATGAGCCTTGTGGGCCTTGCAGCCCTCACCCTCTGGCCTCCTGCCAGAAGGCCGACTGGGCCCGACTCAGCCCTGCCCGGCTGCAAGAAGTGGAGAGGAGATGTGAAGAGAACCTGAGAGGCATCTGCCTGAGTCTTATTGTGAAGAATTTCTGATGAGAGGAATGGCTGCAGATGCCAAGGTCAGTGAAGAAGGAGGGGGAGGAGTAATGCTGCTCCTGGCCAGGATTCCCCTGCAGCCTGTGGTGATGACCATGGTAGAGCAGGTTGTCCCCCTGCAGCCCATGGAGGTCCATGGAGGAGCAGAGAGCCACCTGCAGCCCATGGAGGACCCCACGTCAGGGCAGGTAGATGCCTGAATGAGGCTGTGGCATGTGGAGGGCCCATGCTGGGGCAGCCATTATGGAGGGACTGCACCCCGTGGAAGAGATGACCCACACCGGAGCAGTTTCATGAAGGACTGTAGCCCATGGACCCCATGATGGAGCAGGGGAGGAGTGTGAGGAATTCTTCCCCCGACGACGAAGTAGCAGCGTAAAGTGACGTGTGATGAACTGACCATAACCCCCATTCGCTCTTCCCCCCTGTGCTGCTCGGGAAGGGGGGAAGGTGGTAGAGATAATGTTAAGCCTGGGAAGAGGGAGGGGTGGGGGTAGGTTATCTTGTTCTCTATTTCATTATCCTGCTTTGGTTTTAGTAATAAACAAATAGTTTTCCCCAAGTCAAGTCTGTTTTGCCTGTAATGGTGACTTTAAGGATTTCTCCCTGTCCTTATCTCAAACGTTGAGCCTTTTTTCTTCTATTATCTCTCCCTATTCTCTTGGAGGGTGGGGGGAGTGAGAGAGGGACTGTGTAGTCTGGTCCCGATTGAGGCTAAACTACAACACATGGTAACTCTGCTCATTTTCTGAGCGAGCCCTCTTTTGGAAGCACTTGAAAATCTTAACCAGATTTTTTGCACTTATACTGTCATTGAACTAACATAACTTCAGCAAAGAGATGGTTTTAAATCTTAAAGTCTGCGTAACAGTCATAACATTTGCTCATAATTCAAATTCATAACACAGGTTCAACATGACTGAAATGCGATGAAAGATGAAGGATCTCAACTAGGGCTCTGACACACTTGCTAAGGATGGTAATTCTTAAACAAATAACCACCAAGGCGAAGATTCATCGCTCTCTTCTCTCCATTATACCTTACATCATGGAAGGTTTTATATCTCTTGAATAACTTTTCTAGCTTTCTTGGAGATTCTCAATTCCTTCTGTAAAGAGATTTTCACTGTCTGCCAGGGTATTTACTGTAACTGGCAAAAGTTAATAGCAAGTAGTTACTAAAAAATTGTATCTAAATGTACATATAGGTACATGCACATATTTACTGAATCATTATGTATGTAAAGTGAACTTTTCAGTGACAGTGAAACAAAGATGTGTGACCTGGTTGTCATATTAAAACATTAGATATTTGTTGTGGTTTAGCCTGAGCTTGCAACTAAGCACCACACAGCTGCTCACTCACTCCCCTTCTTGGTGGGATAAGGAAGAAAATCAGAAGGCTAAAAGTGAAAAAAAAACCCATAGGTTGAGATAAAGACAGTTTAATAGGGAAATTAAAAGCTGCGCACACAAGCTAAGCAAAACAAGTTAATTCAGTACTTCCTATTGGCAGATAGGTGTTTGGCCATCTCCAGAAGAGCAGGGCTCTGTCAGGTGTAATAGTTACTTGGGAAGACAAACATCATCACTCCAAACATTCTCCCTCTCCTTCTTCGCCCAGCTTTATATTACTGAGCCTGATGTCATATGGTATGCAGTATCCCTTTGGTCAGTTGGGGTCAGCTGTCTCAGCTGTGTCCACCCCTGACTTCTTGTGTACCACTGGCCTACTCACTGGCAGGGTGGTGTGAGAAGCAAGAAAGACCTTGACTCTGTACAAGCTCTGCTCACCAATAACAAAAACGTCCCTGCGTTATCAATACTGTTGATATCAGCACAAATCCAAAACATAGCTACCTACTAGCTGCTATGAAGAAAATTAACCCTATTCCACCCCAAACCAGCACAATACTTCATCAGGAAAACACAGATTTAAGGATTTTGAAGTAAAACAAGGGATTTTAACACTTTCTCCCAAAAACTACAGACACAATATGACAGGAGGACAAGCTGGGCAGAAAATGGATTGAGAACAGCCCTGACTTGGGTGTGCTGGTGGATAAGAAGCTCAACATGAGCCGTCAACGTGCCTTTGCAGCCCAGAAGGCCAACCTCATCCTGGGCTGCATCAAGAGGACTGTGGCCAGCAGGTCAAGGGAGGTGATTCTCCCCCTCTGCTCTGCCCTGGTGAGACCCCACCTGGAGTACTGTGTCCAGTTCTGGAGCCCCCAACATAAGAAGGACATGGATCTATTGGAGTGAGTCCAGAGGAGGGCCACAAAGATGATAAGAGGGCTGGAGCACCTCTCCTATGAGGACAGGCTGAGAGAGTTGGGGCTGTTCAGCCTGGAGAAGAGGAGGCTCCGGGGAGACCCAATAGCGGTCTTCCAGTACCTCAAGGGGGCCTACAGGAAACACGGGGAGAAACTCTTTAGCAGGGTCCTGTTGTGATAGGACAAGAGGTAAAAGTTTCAAAATAGAGGGAAGTAGATTTAGATTAGATGGTAAGAAAAAAATTTTTCACCATGAGAGTTGTAGAACACTGGAACAGGTTGCCCAGAGAGGTGGTGGATGCCCCATCTCTGGAAACATTCAAGGCCAGGTTGGATGAGGCTCTGAGGAACCTGATCTAGTGGGAGATGTCCCTGCTCCTTGCAGGGGGGTTGGACTAGATGACCTTTGAAGGTCCCTTCCAACCCTAACCATTCTATGATTCTATAAAATAGCACTAAACAAACTATGTCACTTGCTTTTCTATAAGGACAGAATGACTCCAGTAGATTTCCTTATCTGGTTTATGTCTTTTTTCTGGGTTTTGTTTTTTGGTTGTTTTTTTTTTAAAGTTTAAAAGATATGTCACTGTAGTGGCTTTATCTTTAATATACTTTATTTATTGTTCATGGATGGACTTGACTATGCATTTGAATTATAGCTTGTGTCAGTAATAGATATGAGTGTAAAATAGAAAATTGTGCAAACTCCGCAATTCCTGTACTGGATCTTATCTCGAAGAAGCTCAACCTCCAAGATCACAAACTCTGCACACATTAAAAAAAAATTACGATGTAGCTTCCTGAAATGTGTTTCATATTATCAGGCAAGCACAGGGGAAAATATAAGGTAAAGGAGTCCAACGAATGAAAGTAAATAGTTTTACTCTGTTTTTTATCTTAAATAATACTAAGCTTATAATGTAGAGCTTTGACCTAACAAATAATTACTCATGATATAAGCTCAAAGCTAGTAAAAATGCCCATTGAAATAAAATTACAAAATATGTCAATATTTTCTTGGCTTAGGTCTGGAAAACTGCTAACATCAGTAAAAATGCTTTTTTTTTAGCAAGGAGGATAGGGAAGTTCAGGGAAGGATGACAATGTGGGAGAGGATGAGCACTTCTTTAGGGCATGCATGGGAGGGTTTGCAGGAAAGATTTGGAGTGTGAGCAACAGTGGGGAAGAGGTGCTCCTTCCTCACAAAACATCTCTGCTTGAAGGATTACTGAAACAGAGGAAATGCCAGAGTAGAAGCAAAAGGGACCAAAACTCCTATGATGGCAGAGAAGTCCTTACTTTTCCTTTACTGTTCAAAATCTTCTTTGGAAATCAGAGATAAAACTAACACAGTAAGAAGATATTTTGTTTAACACAAAGTGAAGGTATTTCTTACAGTGGATACCCTCCACAGGCATACAGCATAGCAGTTCTATATGGTAAAAGGGAATGCATGACACACATGGATTTCATTACTGAAAGGTTCAATGACATTGGGAAAAAAAACCCTTGTAACTGTTTAAACCTAGAAAATACTTCTATTCTGGAAGCACACTGTGTTTTGCACTCTCATTTGCTTCAGTTCTGTGAATGTAGTGTTTGGTGTAAAAACTGCTCAGTAATTAGTTTTTGGTATGCCCCAAAAGAATGTGATTTTTCTCTGTTATGAAATATATGACAGTAATTTCTCAAATGTACACACAGTACACTTCAGTGACAATCACTTACTACTTTGTAAAATAGGAAACAAAAGATAAATCAGTGGCAGTAAAAAGTATACAAATATTTTAAATATAGCACCCCTGCTTCTGATGTGGATATGACAGAAATATGTGTGACATTCTTACATAGTGTAAAATGGTATGAATTTGTTGAAATAAATGAAGTGACACTGATCTACATAGTTGTGGATCTGTTCCACAACCTTTAACCATTTTTTCAACAACAAGTATCAGTCATTTTATTTTTTACTATCTGTGTTTTTTTAGTGTATGGACTATAAACACAATTTAATTAGTTATCTAGCTGTTATGACAAATGGTGGACATGACCAACAAATGAAATGAAACATGCCAGCTATGTCTCTGTAGCAAGGAAAATATTTGATAATTAATACCTTAAATAAAACCAGTGCTGAAATAAACTTTTCTAGTGAGACTTAGACACTCTTACAGAAAAAAAGGTTAAATATTTCATTTTCCTAAGAAAAACAATGGTTTATCATCATCTCAGATAGCTTATAAGCAATTATCAATAATTTATAACAACAGATCACATGAACAGACATAACAACAATGTATTAAAGTCTCTTCATACCAAAACAAGGATAAAGAGGAGTATATGTATGGGTGGAGATTCACAGGAGCAATGCTTCTTGAGTGAGCTCTCAAGAAACATATGCTAATAGGCCTGCCTTTAAACAATTACTGTTCACTTTATTCACCCAACACCATTACAAGCAATAGTATTTCCAGTTGTTGCAGTCAGCTCTGTACATGCTAATGAGACCCCAGCACATTTATTCTTTATCTTCCCTGGTGCTCTATCAACCTTTCACATGCATTGAGGAAGATCTCAGAGTTCCTCCTCTTCATCTCCGTCACTAGGAGCTCTTCTGCTTTAGATGAGCTGCTGCAATTGCAGGGCTACTTTTTATTTTAATGGAGAGAGACTAATATTTCCCCTTGGGCCAAGGTATGGGAGAGGAGGCACCTGACCTGTTAAAGGGATGAGTCAAAGCAGACTAATAGTGCTACATGGAGCAGGGAACAGGGATCCAGAGATCTCAGGAAGCCTTGTATTTCCTGCATATGGTGAATAGGAGGGAAGTTCAGAGAAGCAGTAGGCACATGGGCTGTATGAACTACACTAGGAAGATAAACACTGAAAATGGGAGAAAAATTTGCTTTTAGAGTATTTTTTTTCCAGTAAGAGGCAACTACCATGGAATTCTTGCAGTCAGACAGTCCCTGAAAAATGTAGGAGATGACTGGCAAAACTGTTTCTCTGATTATTCAGCATGAGTAAAATGTATAAAAAGTAAAAATATGAGTAGGGAAACAAAATTAATCATATACAGTAAAACAAGACCTTAAGTGGCAAAAAAGGAAAGGACACTGACAGTACATAATAACACCGGACTGTGTCGATACAGAAATATTTTATTCTATGCTCATAAAGCATCAGTGACCTTGTTTTACACGACAAAGCACGATTTTATCTGTAGTTTTGGTACCCTCTGCATTAAATAATGTATTTTCCAGTAACTGAAAAACTAGGGGTTTTTTGAATATAAGTCTGTGCACCAATCTGCAAGGATCATGCTTTGGTGTAAAATAAAGATGACTTAGGAGAAGTGATAGTGATCTGAAAGGTGGTTATTAAAAAGTTAAGTTGCCAAAGGAAAATAAGAACTGTATTAGATGGATTATGATAAACCACAATCAATATAATAATGAGGCTCTGTAAGCAATGGACGTGGACAATTCCAGGGTGTTGAATTCCCTTTCTGATTGTAACCCTAATATAGTCTATCTATTTCATCTTATGAAACCTCAGACAGATGTTTTAATGTTGCTTTCTTCTAGAAAGATCATAGAGTCATAGAATCGTTAGGGTTGGAAGGGACCTTCAAAGGTCATCTATTCCAACCCCCCTACAAGGAGCAGGGACATCCCCGACTAGATCAGGTTGCTCAGAGCCCCATCCAACCTGGCCTTGAATGATTCCAGGGATGGGGCATCTACCACCTCTCTGGGCAACCTGTTCCAGTGTTCTACAACTCTCATGGTAAAATATTTTTTCCTAATATCTAATCTGAATCTACCTCCCTCTATTTTAAAACCATTACCCCTTGTCCTATCACAACAGGACCTACTGAACAGCCTCTCCCCGTCTTTCCTGCAGGCCCCCTTGAGGTACTCGAAGACCCCTATCTCCCCAGAGCCTCTTCTTCTCCAGGCTGAACAGCCCCAACTCTCTCAGCCTGTCCTCACAGGAGAGGTGCTCCAGCCCTCTTATCATCTGTGGAAGGAGGGACAGGCAACTGAGAATGAATACAAGGAAGTCGTTAGGATGTGTAGAGGTGAAATCAGAAAGGC
The DNA here is from genome assembly GCA_011801015.1 of Ardeotis arabs. Taxonomy (NCBI): domain Eukaryota; kingdom Metazoa; phylum Chordata; class Aves; order Otidiformes; family Otididae; genus Ardeotis; species Ardeotis arabs. The sequence continues at coordinate 12,159 of JAAGAY010015061.1, forward strand.
AAAAGTCCAGCTTGAATTTAACCTGGCCACTGGGGTGAAAAGGAATAAGAAACTCTTTTATAAATACATTAACAGTAAGAGGAGGACAAAGGAGAATATCCACTCTTTGCTGGATGAGGCTGGGAATGTGACCACTGAGGATAAGGAAAAGGCGGAGGTTCTGAATGCCTTCTTTACGTCTGTCTTTAAAGGTCAGA
>JAAGAY010015070.1:2283-48522 GCA_011801015.1 Ardeotis arabs
CGGGGGGGGGGGGGAGAAAAAAAATAATAAAAAAAAGCCCAAGTGCAGCAGCAGCCCCCCGAGCCCCGGGCAGCCGGTTGAGCCGTCCCCGCACGGATGCCCGCGGGGGGCTGGCGTGCACACGTGGCTCCACTGCAGAGCTACCACGGGCTTCGCTCCCCAGCCTCTGCGTGGCCGTGGATTTTACCGCGTTTGGATGTAAATCTGCCCGTACCTGAGATGGAAAAGCGGGAGGCAGCTGTACCTATTCCACACGTTTCTGTAGCTGAAACACGCGTGGTTATAAGATATAACGTGAGATGACGATGCTGTGGGTACATTCCCTTCGCTTGGCACGAGCCGTGGGCGGTGTGGGACACTGGGCGCGGTGTGTCCCGTTCCCCCGCAGTCCTCATAAGCCCTTCGCTTCCTTCATCCCCCGCCCCAGCATCCCGCAGCTCCAAATTTCTGCTGTCGGGAGGGTGAACCGACGGTGCGGGAGTCTCGGCTTGTCCTCGGCTGACTGCAGGCAGGGCAAGGCGGGGAGGGAGCTCCATCCTGGCCCCGAAAATCCCGAAATTATGGAATTGGGGGATCACGGATCCGGGGCAGCGGGCAGGGCATGCATGCCCCCCGTGTTTAGGGGGAGAAGGAGAGGAGGGGGCCTTGCTGCTGGCGGGGGCTGGGCCGCGGCCGGGGTCACCATTCCCGTTCCCGTTCCCATTCCCAATCCCGTTCCCACTCCAGGCTCGCGCCGCTCAGCCGCTCCTGCAGCGCCACCTGGTGGGCAGAGCCGGGAAGCGCGGGCTCCAGCCCCCCCCCCCACCCCGTCCCACTGGGAAGGGTCTTCCCAAAGCTGGCGGGGGGAGCGGGTGGAGGCAGGGGTGGGTTGCAGGAGGTGGAAGTGGAAGCAGGGGTGGGATGGAGGAGGGGTGCAGGGGATCCCCAAATGCCTGGGCGTGAAAAACCGCTGCGGGTGCAAACAGCAGCGTTAAAAAAGGAAAATTCATGAATTGAAAGTGTTTCTGCTGCAAAGGCTGAGAAAGAAGAGACTCTTCTGGAAATCCTGCTTGCCCACCCTCCTTCTGCCTGCTTGTAATGGGGAGGGGGCTGAGAGCATGTGTGCAGGATAGCCATCACACTCACATGGCAGCTCCCTGAGATTTTGGTGGACTCAGAATGAGAACCCCGGTGCTGGGCGTTCCCAGGGAAGCGGCATCAGGCCTGATGTTTTTGGTAGGAAACCTCCCCAGGTTCTCCAGGTGTGCGCATAGCTGCGCTCAGAGCAGGTGGGCTCTCCCTTCACGTGCACCCGGGGCCAGTGTGTGCGGCGCAAGGCCTGCCCCGCTTCGCCGTGTTGTGTTCCAGTTGCCCTCCTGCACGTACCCACACATGTGCTGAGCTGTTGCACTTCCACATTTTCACCTTTTCCCATATGCTAGCCTCACCACTTGCTCACTCCTATACACTCACAAACACACACGTACACAAAATTAGTATTTTTATATTTTGTTTCATGGCTGTAGTCATACTCTTCCTGTTTGTTTTACATTTTTTACCCTTTTACACACACACACAGAGATATTCTTCATAAACAGTTTGTCTTATTATATCCCTATTTCATTTTTATCATCTCCTCCCTTATTACAAAACTATTCCACGCCAGAGACTGCCATTTCGCATTAAACGCTCCGCGCTGAAGATCAACTTGCTTCGGTAGAACTGGAGGGGCACCAAAATGTGAGAACAAGGATGTAAAAGCAGGAAGACATGCATCAAACTTCAGGGTAAACAATGGGAATGATATTGATTGCCTTTTAATGTGCGGTGGTCACACAATGGGGAAGAAAGCCTTCCCAGGGATAGAAAAAAAAAAAAAAAGAGAAAAAAAACCAAAAAAAGACACTCGCCCCACTTAAGAAACTGGTGGCAGATGCATAAGTTTCAGTGAAACTTCTAGACCAGTGCAGAGGGGATCTTATCCCAGGGCTCCTGGAGGGAAGTGGCTTTCTGGATCCAGTGGAGCTTCCAAATAACTTGTTGTCCTACTTTCCTGCTGTCTCTGATGAGCGATGAGAGATGCCCATTGTCTCTGCCCGGGCTGGTGCGTGCTCTCATTAAGGCCCCCGAATTGTGCGTGTGCATGTCGGCGTCAGCGCTGCTTGGCAGGGAGGGCCGGGCAGGGTTTCTGCGGAAGGTAATTCCCAGCTTCCAGCCGCCTGAAAGGTTTCTGGAGGAGTTAAACCCTCAGAGTCCCAGTGCTTCCAGGAATGGTTGGTAGGGGAGACAGGATGAGGGTCCTGCGACTGCAGCGCAAATGTGTGGTGAAGCTGTGAGCAACTGGGGGGATCCACAGAGGGGCTTTTGCTGCAAGGAGGATTAATTTGAAATGTGTCAAAGTAAACCCACTTTGTTCCTCAGGTGTCAGGTTCTGATCCGAACTGACAGGAGTTAGGGAATCTGGAAAACAGCCATCCCTGCCTTTCCTTAATGACTCTCAAGTCCAAATCGCTTGGTTTTCAGCGAGGACGGTGCGACGCATGAGAAAAAGTGTCAGGGAACACGAAGGCACAGCTGCTCTTTCCACTTGGGTAGCTGCGACGGGTTTGAATAATGGATATTGTGTTCAGCTCCTTCGAGGGGAACCTCGGGTCTCCAGCTCCTCGCTAAGAGGAGACATGCTGATTTATCATTTATTTATTGGATTACAACCCTGTTTTACGGATAATCAATTGCTGCTTTTTCGGCTTCCTCTTAAATCACATCACCCCGGTGCAATCAGGGGGTGAGACCGCTCCAAGTGCACAGAGGTTTCCCTTCAAAAAGTATTTCCATCAGAGTTTTAGGTGTTCATGTGAGCAGCTGATGGAAAAAATGTAATGTGGGGCTGGGCCAGCACCCTGGTGCCCCTTTCCCAAGGATGCAGTGGCGGAGGGTGAAAATTTCTACCCTTCTTTTGCAGCTTGGGGACAGTGGTGCCTTCCCCATCCCTCCTCTGAGCACCGTGCACATCGGGCTCACCCCGCTCTCTCATGTCGAAACGAGCTGTGCCAGAAATGACAACCATTTTGGGGCTAAACCCTATTTGTCACACAAAAAATAGAGGCAGGGACACTCAGTAAGCTCAGACAGCACGGGTTTTGAAGGCTGCCCTTTGTTCCTACCACATCACTTGGACACCCCCCTCCCCAAACACCTTCCCACTCCTGAGTGGGACCCGACATGTCTCTGGTCATGGCCCCACACCAGTGCTGGCATCGGCTGGGTGCTACCCCGGCACCGGTGCAAGTCGTTACCCAGCAGGAGCAAAGGGAACCACCTGTGGTCAATTGAGTTAAAATCAAGGTGTGAACTTGCTGCAGGGAGGAAGAGGGGCCTGAGTCTTTATAAGCCTGGCTCAGGCCAGGGAAAGGTCTTTTCCAGAAGGCTGTAGTGTTGTGGGAGCTGCAAGAAGCTGTTGAGAGGATCTGTGGTGGCTGCAATGGAGATTTGCTGTGGATTCACTCTGGAGGTAGGAAGCTGTGTGGGCACAGTGCTGGAAGTGGTTGCTGCGGGGTGGGTGCTTTGCTGTGTTAGATGTGCCTTCCCCATGGCTCAGAGGGCTCTGGGGACTTGGTACTGCTGGCTTCTGCTTCCGTGGGAACTGGTGTGGTGGGCAGAGACACAAGCAATGTGATTTATGCAGAACTGAAACGTGGAGGAGAAAGCTGCACTGTGCAAATTTGCAATTTGTGTGTGTGAAAACCGGAGTGGGAGAGCTGGTGGAGGCTCCCTATGGTGCTGCTGGGTTGCCTTCAGTTGGGTCCTTCAGCTGATACTGGATCTGCTGGCCTCCAACTCAGGGCTGTGAGCGCCAGTCAGGCAAAGTCTTAAAGAATAGCATGGGGCCAGGTTTTCCCAAGGTGCCTGTGCAGATATCTAGTTGGTTTCCTTCCCTGCCAAGGCTCTTCCAGACTTACCCTTGCTTGTGGGACTCAAACCAGAGCTAAGCAAGCCCAACCTGGTTTTTGGTCCCCAGGTGACAACGTGTTCTTGCAGAGAGCTTGTGGCCCATCTGTTCTGCACCTGAAAGTGGATGGGAAGTGATTTGAGTTGTACATGGGGTCCTGTGGAATCAGCCTCTTGTGCTCTTTGATTTTTGGAGTTCCTTGGCTGGAGAACAAAGGAGGTGGCCTGGATTTGGGGAGGATGTTGAAACTCAGGGATGAGTGTGGCAAGGATTCTGCTCCAGAGTCAGGAGCATAGCTGGAAGGGAAGGAACTTGATAAGCGAGTGACAGGTTGCCTCTAGCTGGCCTGGCAGCCCTTTATCATCCTGCATTCATCTGCCAGCCTGGCTGGTCCGTTCCACACCTGCTTTCTTCTGTGAGAAGTCCCCAAACTACCCATGCTGTTTTGTTTTTTTTTTTAAGGACCTCAGTCAGGTAAAGCCTCCATGTGTAATTTTCCATTCTTAGCAAGGCACACCCCAACAGATCTGGGCCAGTCATCTGCTGATAATGATTGCCACCTGGGGCTGTGGGTGCTCTGGGGCAAGTACCCTCAGTAACCAGCACACAGGAATATGGTTGTAGTCATCATAGTAGCTTCTGGGTCTTAACTCAACACGATGGAGTTGTTTGGTCTGAAATGGAGTAGAAATATTGTTTTTAATAACCTATTCCCAAGGAACTGTGAGCTTTTGGCTTTAAAGCGACCCGTTGTCCCTTCCAGAGATTTTATGCAGCAAAATGAAAAAAAGCTTGGAAGGGTGTGGAGGGAAAGGCTGGATGCAGCCATCTTATTTTCTGGTTTCTGTTCCTGTTAATCCTAGCTATTTTCCTGTTGTGGCTTTGGCTGAAGGTGCTTATGTGTCTCTCTATAAGTGGATTTCCCTGTGCCCAGCCTGGCCAGCCAGCTATGCTATCTATGAGGGGAGATTTACCTGGAAAATGGGTTGAGAACTGAGCCAGTGGCTTGTGCTGTGCCTGAGTTGAGACTTGAATCAAGGTCTCCAAAACTGGGCTGAAACCTGGACTGCTTGGTTTGGATTCTCACTACATAGTCTGTTGATGTGCTTGATGGCCTCAGTTTCCCCCTTCTTGTTGTGGTGTGCTCAATGGCCTGGAAAATGGAGCTGCGCAGTCAGCTCCATGTCCTGGCTCTGGAGAACAAGTGGGAAAAATCCATGAGACCTTCTGCTAGAGTTACTAGGTGAGGCTCTGCATGAGTAAGACCTATTTATATTGTTTTTACTAAAGATAAACTTCGATGTATTTCCAAAATCTACTTCTTCCTGAAGATACCAGGGTGTGGAGTTGGCTGTAGCTGCGGTTTCTGGTTAAGAACCTGTTTGCTCTGGGATCTGTGCTGTGATGGAAGGAGATGCCCTCTTGAGGGCAGGGTTCAGAGTGTCCATGATCTTCTATGCTCACTGCTCTCCTTGACTGTAGATACAAGTGGGAGTGATCTGGTGCTTATGGGGGGGAATTTGAGGAGGAAATAAAACTTGTGGGAAGGGCTTTCCTCTTCCAGCACTGTGGAGAATCAGATGTGTAGGCATGAAAGATGCCAATATCTTGGATCGAAGCCTAAGGCAGTTTAAAAGCATGAGGGAGTGCACTAAAGAATGGATTCTGTGTCTTTGGGTAAGGTTTTCTGCTCAGCTCCTCTCCTTCCATCAGCGAAGCCCCGCATTGCGCAGGCTGCTGGTTGTGGTAGGCCACACCAAGCCTCTCTTGACATCTGCCTTTAGGAGGAGATCTGCCCAAAACCAGGGAGAACTGATCTAGAAGCTGATTCCAGCTTTATCCAGTTAACCTGTTGCTGGAGAGGGCTGTGTAAAATCAACCTGATCTAGAGTATGGACACTTCAAGGGTCAGGAGTATGAGGTTAGTGTTGTAGGCACATGGATGATGCTTGCTGTAGCTCTTGTAATCACTCACATTAGCAGCTGCTCATACATAGTTGACTTGTTTAGCTTCATCCACCTTCTCCTCTTTAAGCCTGATAAAGCTCTTCCAGAGGTCTGTTGTAGGAGATGAGATACCCTGACTAGTTCTAGTGGTTAATAATCCCTCTGAAGGGTCTTATTTGCCACTGCAATCTTAAAAGCTGTAGATGCTGCTTGTGCTTTGGTCACTGGGCTGCAGAATGTGCTCATCTTTGCCACAGGCAATACCAGGTACCTGATCACTGAGGAAATATTTTTTTTTTCCAGGAAAATGGATGTACTGGATTCATTCTTCATTTGTTAGAAAATTAGATGCCGTATGTAGGAGTGAACAACACAACCTTCTTGGCTGTGTTGTGTTCCCAGTAGTCTACACCTGCATAAATGTTGGTGAAGACCAGAAGCATAACAATATCAGATATTTTCATGTTAGGAGCCTATTTTCCTTCCAGAAGGGCATGAGGCAGGAACACCACACCTGTCCCCAATCCACAGTATAAATGCTGGCCTCCTGATGGCTTATTGATGACCTAGCAGTCTTAGATGGAGAGGAGGGAGCTCATTATGGACATGTCTTACAGCTGAGGGCTGAAGGGCCAGTTGCTGGGTTTCCAATGGGTAAACACTCAAGACCTTGGCCCTGAGGGAAAAGACTGATGGGAGGGGGTGAAGGCCACAGCCCTGGCTGATCTTGGGCTCAGAAATCAGCCTCTGCTCTGTGAGAGTGTGTGCCCAGAGAAGCAGTGTTACTTCCCTGGTGAGCCCACCAGCACTCTGCAAATAACTCTTTTTCCAGTGTCTGCTGACATCTCTTTCCATGTATGAAGGGAAGAGCTGGCCTGAGTATCTCCTTGCATGGCTGCACTCTGTGTGCAGGAGTAGGGCTGCTGTCATCTTCCTGGTCCATGCTGTGTTGGTGACCTGATCTGTTGGGGCTGGGGTTTGCAGACACCTGTACTTTCCTTCACTGCTGTGTGATGGAAAACCATTAGCACTTCACTGATCTGACAGTGGTGTAGCCTTGTCTAGAGTGGGGAATGCTTTTTCTAGACTTGGGTGGGATTTGTAGGAATCTCTTGTTCCATTTAAATTGCTTCAGGTAGAAGGGGTTTACTTTTGACCCAGAGCTTAGTGCACAGGAACAGCTATATACACATTATGTGAAATGTAATTGGGGAAATGTCTGCTTTAGCAGAAGAATGGATGTTCAAGGCCAGGTGGGACAGGGCTCTCAGCAACCTGATCTGGTTGGAGATGTCCCTGCTTCTTGTGAGGGGGGTGGACTGGACGGCCTTTGAAGGACCCTTCCAACCCAAACTACTCTATGATTCTATGTAGAGGCGTAAGTGTTCAAGTTCTTTGAAGGAGAAAAGCTCCTTGGAGTTAGCAGTCCTGGTTCTTCTAACTTGGCTGTGGGGTGCCAGGTTTGATCACCCAGATGGCTTTCTCATGATTAATCAGCCTGCTGCCTTGGTGAAAGGATCTTTTTGCATTAAGAAACCTCATAGGCTCTGTACACAAAGGAGTAAATAAAGGAGAAAAGGGAGCATCCGTGGCTGCTGGTCTGTCAGAGGAAGGGCTCGGTGCTGGGGAGCCAGTGCTGGAGGTGATGGAGATCCCAGTCTGGGCTCAGATGCAGAAGGATGCACATCAGGCTCTCAGAGCTGTGTTTGCATAACCCCCAGGTGAAGTTGCCGGTGTTGAGGGAACTATATTAAAATATGCCACTAGATGGCCCCAGGAAGAAGCCGGTTCAGGCTGCGGGGCTGAGGGGGCGAAGGGAGGGCAGGGGCTCCTGGCTGGCCCTGCTGCTGGGCTCCTCGTTCCCCTGCTCTGGGGAAGGGCTTGGCACAGTCCCACTGCTGGGACATCACTGGTGGAGGAGAGCGAGGGGACTGTGTGGGGTTCCCATGCAGCCTTCTCTTTCCCAGCACCTTCTGTTGGGCCTCATTGGAGGAATGGCAGGAGCTGCCTGTTCCAGTGTTGTGCCTGATCTCGGTGCCCGTAGGAGGTATGGGTGGCAGCCAAGCAAACCTGGCATGGTGGGTGGCTCTACAGCCTGCAAGGAGGCTGTGTATCCGACTGCCACAGTCCCAACGAGGTTGGAGAATTAGCCAGGTTCCTTGGAGCCCTGGGTAACCCACAAAGAGCATCCTCCATCTAAAATGAAGTCGTGTGTTAGGGTCAAAGACAGATGCAGCCTTGTGAGGAGTAAACCACTGGTGTTGCTGGCCTGAATGGTGGGATTTTGTAGAATCATAGAATGGTTGGAGTTGGAAGGGGCCTTCAAAGGTCATCTAGTCCAACCCCCCTGCAAGGAGCACGGACATCCCCGACTAGATCAGGTCTTTGTCTCAGGGCTGCTGTTCTGGGGACTGTTTTTCAACTGGAATGCTGGAGTGCCCTTCCTTTCTACCACTGTGTGCCATGCAGGGGAACTTTCCAGGCTGACCTTGCAAGGGGACACCAAAGGTCTCGTGTCCTTCTTATAGTCATGGTTGCTGCTTCAATTACAAGTAAGATCCCAGCTGGATAGGTCCCACTGTAATTCTAGGTCATCTGGAGGGAAAAATAGCTGTGTTCATTTCTAAGGGAGCAAATGGTCTCATCCCAGTGTTAGGGAGGGAGTGTAGAGCCCGCAAGGTGCTGATAGCCCGTACTTCAAACCTGAGCCTCTGGGAACCAGGAGGGATGGGAAGCTGTGAGTGATCATAGCTGACTGGTGCTGCTGAGCTCCTGTGGAGGATTTAATGAATGGAGGTTTGCTGATGGATGAGATAGCAAAAATCACTAACCTGGGGAGGTGTAAACCAGTGATGGGGCCATGCCATGGAGCGAGTCTGGCTTTGGTGGTCCTTCAGGAGGAGCTGGCTGCTGCAAGAGTCAGGGGGATCGCAGGCAGGGAAGGAGCTGTCTGGAGCTGCCACAAAGTCGGCTTTCTGGGATGTGCTGGCACAAAAGTCTGCACTGATATGAGATCTTGGAGGCTTTGCAGTGCTGCAGGCGGGTGTGAGCGCTGATGGGGAAGGCTGTGGGCCAGGCTCCCCTTGGGGCTGCTGAGACTGCTTCCCTGCCTTGCACCTCGCCGCTGGCTGGGGAAGTACCTGCTCTCCTGCAGACAGGGAAGCTGCGTCCCACATCCCTCTGATATGGACTTCTTGTGGGGCCCGAGGCAAGTGGCACAGCTCTTCTGAGCCAGGCTTTGCTCCTGAGGCAAACTGGAATGGGCCCAAGGGTTTGTCTGGTTTCCTTTCTAGGTTTCCTCCCATGTTTAGTGGGATTAATAACACCTAAGGGTGTCAGAGTTAATTACTCATCAGATTTCAAGTGCTCTGAAAAAACCCCGTGCGACCTGGTGTTTGAATTTACAAGATGCTGCTGCCTCCTGTCTCCCAGAGGAGGTGACCCTTGTTGAAGGACTGAAGCCTCTCAAATGACTTTTTTTGAAGGACACAAGCCGAGGCTCTCAAAAGATACTAAGAGCTGTCTGAGGGCAGCAGTAATTGGTGGTGCACAGGAGGGGATCACTGTGCTCTTAGGAACAGTTTGATGTAGGACCTGGCTCAAAAGAAGGGATGGGGGCTCCTCCACAAGACCCCTTGCTCAAAAGAGCAAACCAACCTCAGATGGGAACCTCAGGATGAGCTGTTGTTCTATATGTGGCCATCAGCTGTCAGTAGTAAAGCCCCAGGAGAGAGCTCAGGTCTTTCAGGTGAAAAATGCAGCTTTCATCCTGAGAAATCCATCTCTCCACTTGGACCGGCCCAACTGAACTTACCCAGTTTGGGACATTTTATTCAAGTTTTAGCCACAGGACAAATGTATCTTTTTTTTTTTTGTTTGTTTGATATAACCAGTGTGAACTGAAATAACATGTGCTGAGGAAAGAGGCCCTGGGTAACCATAGACAAATCCAGTTAAGCACAGCTCAGAAAAGCATCAACAGGCCTGAGATGCCTTCTCTCTGTAGCCAGGAGCTTTTCCCCTGAAAAGCTTCACCTTCCACCTGCACATCCCTAAATATCATTCCAGAGCCTTTATTTTCTTCCCAGCATTGTTTCTACAGAGCATTCTAAAGATTACCTGCTCACTGAATAAATTCCCCCTGTGACAAATAAACTGAACCCTGCTGTTGAGCTCTCTTGGGCTGGGGGTTTGGTGAAGCTGCAATGCGTTGGGTTTTGCTGCTTTTGTCAGGGGGGTTTGGTTCCGGCTGAACCACAGCACGTACCTGCTGTGCTTGATGGGAAGCAAAATGTGCTGCCTGACACCTGCTGAAGATCCCAGCCAGGAATTTATTTTTTTTACCTGTGGGAGGAGGAATTTCTGGAAGGTGAAATGCAGGAGAGAGCAGGAATGGTTTCTGAGTGCTTGGAGTTGAGATGAACCTGTTCTGTGGGGTGCAGATCCCCAAACATTTGCTCAGACCATGAGTTTTGCGGGATGAGCCAAGTGAACCTACCAACACATGGCTGTGAGGCTGTTTTTACTCCCAGACTTTGTTGGTCTGGTTGCTGCTGGGTTTATTAGGTGGCAGTGGTGGATGGTTTGGATCCCTTGTGATGTGGGGGCTGTGCACGATGAGTTCACCCAGCTAATTGCGTGGTGCATCTTGAGGCTTCCGGTCTCTTGAATTTTAGGCCTTTTAGCAATGTGGGGAATTGAGGTGCGTTTTGTGGTGTGCCTGATGGGTGCAGGAGGGGGAAGTGGGTATTCAATGGGCCCTCTGGGATGGAGAGCAGTGTGGGTGGCTGTGCCTGGAGGAAATGGGGATGATGTTGCCTCAAATGGCACCTTTTAGCCTTATATTCTGTGTCATTCCCACCCTGTTGTGCCAGCATGATGGCATCTGTGTCCAGTGTTCAAATCCTTACTGCTATGTTAATGGGAGTCCTTGGAAATATCACCGCAAGGTGGGGAGAAAACTCTTGGGAGGATAGAAAAAAAGTGAAATGATCTCTAAATTCTGACAGGGCTGCCCCCAAGGACCCTGCTGCATGGCTGTGTGTGGAGCTGGGGTTTCTGGTTTGGCTTACTGGGGTGGGGAGGTCTGGGGCTGGAGAGGAACGGAGTGGGCTGTGCCTGGACTGGAAGAAGGAATGCCGATCTCTGCCAACAGCACTGCTGGGGCCATGGTTTCTGAAGAAGAACTGTTCCCAGGCAGGGGTAGCATCAGCTCTGCTGCTTCTGGAGGAGCTTCGGAAGAAAGCTGGTTGCCTTCCATCCTCTACTGGACTGGGGGTAGTTTTGCATGGCAGGGGATCCCAGCTGATGGGTCCCACCCAGCTCTTTGCAGATTGCTTGGGATGGGATGCAACCTCCATGTAATGCCATGTATCCCTGTGCTCCCAAACCACAGCCTGGGGTCAGGGTAGGGGAGGAGTGGGTCTTCCTTGCCCCTTCTCCCCTGAAATAGGTGTAGAAGGCTGGTCCAAGAGATGGCTGTAAATCAGTACGCACGAGGAAGGCAATTTTCTGCAAGTGAAACCTGCCCTAACCAAGCCCTGGGGGAGGGAGGAGAGCTGCAAGTGTCAAGGTGAGACGGAAGAGCAAAAGAACGAGATTTAATTTCCTTCCTAATAATTTTCTCAAGCTGTATAAACTTTCCTTATTTAAAATAAATATTCCCTGAAAACACATTCTGTGTCAGTGGCCCTGTGAAAACACCCCCAGTCACAACCTGTGCCTGTCCTTTGCTTGCAGCCCCAGCCAAAAGCCAGCAGTTTTACATTTTGCTCTATTAACTGGAGCTGTAAATTTCCTTGTGCAAAGTCTCCCAGGCTGAGGAATGAATTTAAGTAAACAGGGTGTACAATAATAGACTTGTGTTAGGGCAGGTTTTTCAAGTGGCCTGTAACTCTTGGAGTAAGTTCTTCTAAATCTCTCCCTGTTATGGTGAAGGGTGTGAGCCTGTCCAGAAGGTGCAGGAACTCATAGAAAAGACTTGGCTGGTAACCATCTCTAGGGTCTTATCTGTGGTCCAGAGAAGAGCATCTAGCATTTGATAAGCCAAGAATTCGATGAGACAATCTCTTGCCTGTCATTTCATTTTATTTTTTTTTTAAAAACCTCCAAAGTTCTTAGTTTTTTCTCAGTGACAGCATCTGTGAGACGCTTATGAGGACTTTGAGGTTTTTCACCTTGTCCTACAACATGCTGAATGCAGACCCTAAAATCAGTTTTGTGAAGAGGTTTCAAGCTTAACTCCTAAAGACAACACCCAAAATTGCTTGTTGCTTTGGAGACTATGGGATTAGTTCCTTCCTAGAATTATTCTCTGGAGAAAAAAGACAGGATAGGTTTCTTCTGTAAGAGTGTGATGGAAGGCAATATTGCATTTCAGATTTGTAGGCATCATTGCTCTGAGACTCCTGAAATTCTACCTGCTCTGTGTACAGAGATGAAGTAGAAACACTACAGCATATTGCTGAGGAATCTGAAGGGGATTCTGGGGACATTATGAGGTGTTCACGTTTCCTGCTGGGCCAGGAAAGCACCCCTACTGTGAATGCAACCTACTTATCTCAGATCACTGTCCAATCTTCAGCTAAAGGCAGGCTCAAGATGAATATGATCCAGAAGGCTGGGAGTGAAGAAAGACTGATCCTACTTTGCAAGCATAGGCAGTTTTCCTACCTGATGCTTCTGCAGTAGATTATTGCTATTTTTCCCACGAACTCGCAGTTAAAACGCACATCTGGTTGGTGTCTTTCAGTTGTCTTGTAAAGAGTACTTGATCGTTAGATAAGAAGGAAAGGAACTTCTGGCTTAGACAACCCTTTCCTGAAAAAATGGAGTTGTAAGCAATAACTTGGCATGAAAGCCCACAAATAGGGGTTTCTTTAGAGTCCCCTGGGTTTGGCTGTGTTGTCTGGGTATCTAACCTTTCACCAGCTGCCTCTTGTAAAACTGTAGGCAAAGTGGTTCTGACTTGTGCTAAGCTGCGGAGAAAAAAGCAAGGAAACATCTTTAAGGCCCTCATCCAGGACTCAGTAAAACCAATGGAAAACCTTTGTGAGTCCAAGGGGTATTGGATTGCTTCCAAAGCATGGAGAGCACTGGAGAAAGGTTGAGCCCAGCTTGTGTTAGATCTAAAGCCAAGGGAAATTCTGTGCTCCTGGGAGTGAAAAAAAAGTCTCAGCGAAGTCTGGGTCTTAGTGCTGGAGCAGGTGGTTGACCCAAAAGGGTAGAAATTGGGGTTTAGGAGACAGAAGGAGGATAAAGCCTTGTGTATTGGGGTACTTGAGCAGCTCATGAACTGGATGTTTCCTCTTGGCCTTTTGGTACATTCTCTGTTAAATAAAAAGAGTAACTGATGCTTCATGTGTTTGGCCTCCACTACCATATGTCTATTTATTCTCTTTGAAAAAAGTGTTTGGACTCAAAACTCCCACTTTTCTCCCAGTAGGAGAGTGATACTGCAACAAGGTTTAATTCAGGTGTTTTTGCAGCAACTAGCCCCAAAAGATGTTGAGGGAGGCTCTTGTGGGACTGAGAGGTCCTGGACCTGCAGTGTAACTGTCAGCATAAGAACAAATTTCCCCAGCTGAATGCAAAGGCTTTCAGATAAAACAAAGTGTTTGCTTTGGCATTCAGAAACATGGAGATGCTACAGATGGAGAGCTTCCAGTTGGCTGATCACCAGCCCCACTGATTCATAAAGTAAAATTGTAGCGTGAACCTCTTTTTTTTTTTTTTTTTCCCTTTCTTGACAAGCTTTACAACTAGCTTGCCTTTTTTTTTTTTTGAGAGGAGGAGGGAATTCTCATGGTTTTAAGCAAATCACAACTGACTCAGCCTAAGCCCAAGGGTAGAATGGTGAAGGCTTGGTGGATTAAGTGTCCTGGAACAACTGGCTACGCAGCTCTTTCTTGTTTTCTGTCTGTGAGGATCGTCCTTTTGATCAGATTCTTTTCCCTACTGCTTTCTGGGTTGTAAATCTAGATTAGTCATGGCAGGGTGGCAAACTGTTAATGGAGTAGGAGGTTAAGCCCTGGGAGTGTGATTGGGGTGGTCTCTGGGGACTGAATACACCCAGGTGGAGGAGTGAGGACATCTTGAGGCCACCTGCCCATGAATCTGCTGTTTGGAAGAGTTGAGAGCCTGAGGCTTCTACAATGACCTGTATTTCTGTAATCTGCCTGGAGATGTGTCTCTAGCTGTCCCTATTAGTGACGACCTGCTTGACTGTCTGATTTCCAAGGTCCTGAGTCTTGCTGTAAGACTCAGACTCGTGTCCCATGGGCAGGGGAGGAAGATGTATCTTGGCTGCTTACCATCTCTCCTGTATATTTGACCTTCATTGCTAGCTAACTGCACTGCCTAGGTCATCATTACCCTCAGGATCTACTAGTTAACTGGTGTTTGAGAGCATTAGTCAACTGCTGCTCAACTCCTCTTGGGGATTGATGATCCCTACTGTAAGCTGACTTTCTTGCTTCTCTGGTCATGTGGAGGTCTGTGTTACTGGGATGTTTTTATAAGCCTCTGAAACTAGAAGTAAACACTGCTTGTCAGGTCTTTACTGACCATGAATAAGTGGGCTGCCAACCCCAACATGACAAGGCAAAGGCAAGGGGCAAAGCATCCTGATTCCCAGTCAGCTGTGCTGAGGGATGACCAGTGGTGTGTATAGAAATGCCACAACTCTTTGTTGGTCTTTGGTGAAAAGCCCTTACCAGCTGCCATACTTGTGTGTCACTGACAGGCTTGTTTTGAAGGCTGGTTAGGGTTATTCTTCCCCAAACAGCTTCTGCTGTGGCTTCAAATGCAACTGCAAAATGATCCATATCCAAAGGTGGTGTCTTTGCAAAGGATGAGATGACTGTGCACAAATGTGGTCAACTATTGTATGTCCAGATTTGCTGAAAATGGTATTTTAAGCAGTAAACTTGTAACATAATCTGATGGGTGGGATGCTGAACCTGTGTAGCTCACTGCTGAAGCTAACAAGTGATGCTGTGTGAATTTGCAGGTTTATTTGCAATGAACTGATTTGCCTGATTAAGGTGGCTGATGAACACAGCTGCTGCTTGGTGCATGGCTTTTGACATCAGTACTGTTATACCAGGGGTGAAATTGGCCTTCCCTATATTGTTGCTATATGCAAGAATTAATCATCCACCTGTGCTCTGATTTACGTGTGTGTAAATCCAGAGTAACTGCATTAACATCAATAAAGCTGCTTGGATAGATCTCTATCTGGATTTTGTGCTGAAGACTTCTCATGTTGCTGCTAGCTATGCAGGTGCAGGGATGGGGTTGAGTTCAGCTGGGAAACATGATGCCATCCAAGTGTGTGTCTAGCATGCAAACAAGAAGAAAATGCGAAGCTAAAACCACAGTGCTCATTTAAAGGGGTGCTATCAGGCTTTCAAGAGAAGATTTCTCTTTGCCTTTTTAAAATATTTGAGCAGGCAGGAATTTCTGAAGTGTTTCCTTGGTCTCTTGGAGGGGAAGAAGTCCTGCTCCCTTGTGGTGGAAGAGTTAGTGGACAGATGAAGATGGGTTGGTCCCAGATTGGTTTTGATGACAAAGATGGAGAAAAATGAGATGGGTTTCTATTCCTCATTTACCTCCTTCACCTTCACTGTACCTATACCTTAAACAACTATTTGCAAGGACAAAGAACAGTAGCTTGCTTTTTAGCAAGTATCTGTTTTGTGGCCTTTTTAACATGAACTGCGGAAACTAAAAACACAGGCAGCATTAAGGACATGGGGTGGAGCAGTGCCACCTTGCACTGTTGTATGCATTTTGAGGGACAGGTGAGCCTGTTGTCCTGTTGTGGCAGCAGCAGAAATGAAAAAATTGTCTGGAAAAAAATTGTCCCAGGGAGATGAGATAGCTGGTGGCTATCAACCCAAAGCATTTGGAGCTGATAGCTCTTCTGAACCGCTTGTGATGTTACTAGAGACTCAAATTCTGAACCTCACTAACCTCTCTGTGACAGTGAGCTCCTGGTAGGGAGAGTTTGGGATTTTTTTTTTTGAGTTGCTTGGCCACTTCATGGATTAAGGTGCAAAACAATATAAATTGGGACTGGCTGTGGGAGTGTGGAATGCAACTTTTTTGGCTTGGGTGGAATTTCTCCTGATGAGCAAAACCAGAAGGACTGTAAATATAGCATTGATGGTGGTTCATTTTTGGAAGCATGTGTTCATGTTTTGGGGGCTCCATCACCTAGCATTTGATATTTGCAGGGGAGAAGGCAAGAGGCTCATTGCCAAGTTTGTTATGGGTTGACTTTTTAGCAGTTTAAGACAGTTGTCTCCTTGGAGTGAAAGATGGCATCTTATTTAATGAAAAGGCTTACAGCATCCTACTGTTTTCCATTGGCTAGGTGGAGGGATGTTTGCTTCGACCTCTTAGCTGGTGACAGTCCGGGGAGGAGAAAGGGAATGCCAGGCTCAGAATCCTTGAAGACTGGGCATCTGTGTTGCTGTGAGGCTGTAGGTCCTCATGAATCACCTCTGTGTGTGCGTAGCCACTGTGTCCTAGGGGTCTCCCCTTTGGCCAACTTCTTGTTGTATTCAGGCATCTGAAAATGGTCAATGGTGGGGGGGATAACTTTGCTCCATTTTTTACTCCTGTTCTGTCTTGGTGGTAACATGCCCCTCTGAGTTGGATGCAAAACAAGACAAAAGATAAAGTCCAGCACCTCAGTCCCCAAACCATGACCCTCCCTATGCCCTTCATCCCATAGAAAACTGTAATGCTGTCTTGGGCATGAGCAAAGAGTGTGCTTTTTAGGTTGTAACCTTTGGAGTTGATGGCTCTTAAATGTGAAGAAGTGTTGGAAAATGTCAGTTTGGATCTGATACTCATCTACCTTCCAGGGCCCCTGAAGCAACTGGTGCAGTAGTTGCAGTTCAAGTCTCTTGTGCCTATTTTTCATGAACAGGTTTCCCACCTGGTCTGTGTCTCCCATGGCAGACCATAGCTGTAGGTCTCCATTGGGTATTCTGGCTGTTTTTCCCACAGGCTAATGCAAACTACCGCATGAGATGGGAAGTGGGCAAGAGTCTGTCGCACAAAAGGAAACGGAGGCCTCACTAGAAGGTTGTCTGCATCTACATTTGGAATGGCTTTTTAGTAATAACACTTTTTGACTAGATTTTTGTTTTCATTTGCGGAAAATGTGTTGCAGATGGCTTTCCTTGGAGATAGAGAGTGGAGTGGCTCTTGTAGAAATGCCACCTATAAGGTGGTGTGAAGAAGGGGACCATTAAAACAAATAATTCCTTTCCAGCCTTAGTACTCTTGTTAGGTGTACGCAGGCTTTCTAAAAATAACCTCCTTATGCTGACTGAAAATGGGATGCCCCAGGCGTTTGACGCGGTGCAGCTCCCCTCCTTTCCCTGCTTTTGAAGTTGAATGCTTATGGATGTTTTTGAGCTTATCGTAAACCCATCACAACTGGCAGTGCTCCACTGTTCCAGGGTTGAGGGTTTTCTTTCTCAGCCTCCACCCATGCATGTACCTGTCAGGAAAAGATGATGTGAAATCCTCTGCCTGCCTTAAAGAGAAGATTGTCACTTCTCTGTGCCTTGAAGATCATGCTTAGCATTTATTTCACTGAGAAAATTTCCCACCTTCCTAAGGACCTCAGACACTGGCTATGCCCTTGATCTCGGCATCTCCTTCCCTGTGACAGTCTGGTTCTTGTGGCCTTTAGTCTCTCAGCTGAACCCTTAGGCTTGTCCTAAGGGGCTGGGATCGGCTTGTGAAGAGGATGGTAGTTCTAGGAGCCCTTCTGTTTCAAGTGTCTCTCCCAGAGATCACAGGGTGAAGAAAACTTGCTTTTGATGCTTGCTGAGATTTAAGGAGTTGTCGCACCATCAGCAGCAGCTGAAGGTGTCCCATGTTGACCTTGCTGTCTGTGGGGCACACTGGGACGGATCTGACTGGGAACAACCTGGTAGAAGGAAAGGACATTCAGAAAAAATGTGGCTTGGTCCATAGCATGGCTCTAAGTGTGAGGTTGGTGCAGAAGGTGCAAGGCACTATGAGGTGGGCATTGGTCTTGTTGGTGCTGCGGCCATGGAAATGTAGACAGAAAAACTGGGTGACTTCAACAGATCTGTGCTGAAATGTCTGGGTTAGATGGGTGTAAGTCCTGAAAGACTCTGACCACAGACAGCTGAAGGCTGGGAAAACACAGTGGGAAAGATGTGAGGGGGCCTGTTATACCTGCAAGGTGTGGGCTATGGTCCTAGCCAGAGTCAGGGTGCTTTTCTGACCTTGGGTCTGAGTGCTGCAGCTGGGCTTACGGGAGCTGTTTTCTAAGATATATTTCAAGGGGTTGAGCTGGTTTCTGCACAGAAACCCCTTCTGAGTGGGTTATAGCTGGGTCCTGAGGAGGTGTGCAGCCTCGCAGCTGGTGCTGCATATGGGTCCATGTGGGAAAGTTGCGTGCAGAAGCTGAGACCCGGTCTGACCACAGGTGGAATGATCTGTTGAAAATGGTTATGGTCTCCCTACTGCTTACCTACAAATCACTAGCTGGTGCCCAAGGTCTTGGTCAGCAGGTCTGAGTCAATCCTCATTTGTGTGATGAGCAGACAGAGAAAAGCACCCCAGGCAGGTAGTATGATTGTGGTGGTGTTCCCTCTGCAGCAAATTTTGCTGGATGGGCCATGTGGATGACGAGCTCCTCCACTAAGCACCTTAAGTTAATCTGGCACAGATTAACTCTGCCATAGCTGCTGAGTAAGAGATCCCTTTCCAGGAGAGGGGAGTGGGGTTCCCTGTAATTGATGCCCTGACCCAAGTGTGCAGGCTTGAATCTGCTGGTTCCTGTCCACAAAGGCGTACAAGGGATCTCCTGTGAATCCCCACCATGCTTTCTAGTGTGTTGCTATTGTGGGAGCCTTCGAGAAGGAGGAGAGGTGGGCAAGAGAGGAGTGGAGATGGATGCAAGGTGGTTGGTGTGCTTGCTCGCTGGTGAAAGGTGCTTTGTCTCCTCCTTGAATCCAGTCAAATGCTCTTGGATTTGTGAGCTGGGTTAATCCAGATGGTGTTTGGCTTTGATTTCTGCTTGGTGAAAAAGGAAAAGCAGTGGAGCAAGGAAGCTATATGTTTTTGGAAGAAATCTGTAAGATTTATTCCAGAGAAAAATCTTCTGGAGAAAGGAATAGTGTGACCTTTTTGGAGGGATGGTGTTCACACAGGTGTCACACAGGGAAAGGGACAGCCCTGTGGTGTTATGACAAAGCCCTGATCTGTCCTACAGATATGCATGAGAAAAGCTCAGCAAGAGGGTACGTGCAGGTGGAGATGGACCCAAATCTAGCTGAATTTCAATGCTTTGACTTGTCCACTTAGCTTCAGGTGTGTGTCTGTGGGTTGTAACTGGCTTGGACAGCAGTGCCAGACCCTGTTACTGTGTCCACGTGCTCTGTGGAGACGGGTGATGCTCAGGGGAGTGGTGAGGACTGGCTTTCCAGGGATGTCATCAGTGCTAGCTCTTAACAAGACAGGATAATTCACAAATCTGCTCAGAAACGGTTTGTCTGTCTAAGAGTGTTGCTCCTAGGTCAGGCTTGCAGACAACATCAGTGCCTATAGTCACGGGAAGAATGTATTTGGTGGATGGCACATTGCAAACAAGATGGATAAATAACAGCAATCCATGTGGACAGAGGTAATTAAAGTGACAGCCACACTGACAAATAGCTGAGTAAATAGATGGGGTGATTTACTAATGAAATGAGTATAAATGGATATATGGACATGCAAAACAGGGAGAAATGACAGAAATAGAATTTGACGTATTCCCAAAAGGTGCTCTCAGGGCTGCTGTGCAATGATTTAGTCAAACAAGGCTTCGTGTCCTAAATCATGGGGTTGCTACGTATTGTGAAGACTTTTTTTCCTGTGGCTAGATGCGGAATTGATCCATAATTGGGGTAAGATTGCAAATTCCTACCTCTCCAAGCAGAAAGAGGCAGAGCTGGCCAGCTGATCCCAGTACTGTGCCAGTGACAATGGGCCAAAAAGCAGAGTACTTTCAAGGCAAGGAGATAGGGAAGTAATTTGAGGAAAACCCCAGGAAATACATCTCCTGTGCTTTAGTCCTCTACTTAGTCGTGGTGCAGGGGGAGTTGGAGATGTTAGAAGTGGGCTGATGTCAAAGTGAGAGGAGGCAGGGCTAGGGATGTCCTAGTGACCAAGTTATAATGCTACCTGCAAGTCCTAAAATGATGGTGAAGTGGAAGGATAGTCCTAAAAGTGGTGTAACCATCTATTTAAGGCTGAGAATCTGATATGTATCAGCCTCTCCAGCTCCTGAGTAAGGGAAGCTTAAGCTGCTTTCTGTCTGGGACCACTACAAAAACAGTTAAGCTCACTTAGACAAATATGATTTTCAGATCTTTAGTTATAAACAGCTTGCCCATCTTTTTCTCCCCTGTTCTATATACTGAGAAATAGCCAAGTTTTTTGGCAATATTGGTCACCTTTGGAGCATAATCTGAATACCCAGCTCATAATCCTGCTAATCATCAACAAAAGGCTTGTCAAAGACAAATACCAATATTTTAATTGCTATATGTCTACTTGTTCAAGCCTCCGATGATATATGAAGAGTTATCCCTACCTTTGTAGCCTCTTAATGCCCTATATATATAGCCAGCTGAACGTACCTAGTGCAGTCTTGCTCATGCAGCTGTTTCTGGAGAAAAAAATGGAAAAAAAAATCAGAGTTGTGCTGCCTTAAGTGGAGCTTGGGGTGATTTCTATGGCTTAACAGGCACACAGCGCTGCCTGCTAAGCACTACTTAAACTTCATGTGCTCAGGGTGGGGAAAAATGATCCTTTAATATTAAAATTAAGTGATGCTTCTTTTTCAGGAATAGCATATGGTACATGTTTGGAGGGTACACATTAGTCTTCATTAAACTGATGTTCTGGAAATTGGGGTGAACCGAGGTGTGGAGAAGGAGGTACTGGGAGGGAGAGGAGATGGGGCAGCGTGTAACTCCAGTAGCACGTGTACCCCGCTCCTTTGTGCTGTGGGGAGAACATCAAAAGTGGTGCCTGTTGGGACTTGAACTTGAGTTTTATGAAGGGGTAAGATGGAGGAGGCAGGAGGAGCAGGCAATAACTTCCCTGGAGGCAGCATTTCTGCTTAGAGGCCTCTTTGTTTTGGTGTGTGCTTCCCTCCTTGAGATTAATTTGCAATGGTGGGGAAGCCTTTGAAGGCTGCATAATGCCACAAGCCACATGTCACTTTGTGTCCCGCAGGAAAGGCAGATTAAAAACAAATAGCATGTCAAATAGCTGGAGACCTGCCTCCCAGCCTGTGTGGGTATTTGCATTTGCAGAAAGGGAAATAGCAGGTGTAGAGCATCCTCCCCTTGATGCTGAGCTTTCAAACAATGGCTGCTCCTGTGTTGTGCAGTGTAGGCAGGCCTTTTCTGGGACTGTAGTGCCTGGACTCCCTTCCCAGCTGAGTTGAGCTCTGGTCATGATGCTGTCTCAGCTACGCCATGCTCTTCCTTGGCATGTGAGCAGCAAGTACTGAATGCATTTGCAAAAAGTGAAGAATGGAGCAAGTGAGTGTCGTCTTAGAGGAAGCTTGCAATTTGCTTTGATTACATGCTTCCTATGCTGAGGAAAAAAAATAGGGTACGGTTATTTCCCTAGGCCAGGAGCTACTCCTCCGGCATCCACTCAGCCAATTCCCTGCAGGGTGCGGTCCCTTCTCTTGGGTATCTCTGCTCAGATTGCATCCCTCATCTGAGCCTTTGTATAAATTGTCAATTGCTTAGAAACACTTGTCCAGTTCACTAATTTAAACTTTTTCTGTTGGTTTTGCTCTGCTGATTCCCATCTGGACCAAGATCTAGGTGTCCAACATGCCAGACAGGCTAGGTTCAAGGGACAATGTAAGGTCATGGTTCACGATTTCTGAAGGATTTTCTAACATATTTCAGACCAAAGAGTTGACAAAGCCCAGTTCTGCATGCCTTAAAAAAATACTCCTCCCATGTATCTTTGTTGTGATTTTGCTCACTTAAGATAGTACAAAGCTTTCCCTGTTTCATGGCTTAAACATGGAAACAAGTGGATGCTTTTCCTTATTAATCTCTAGAATGTGTGAAATAATTTATCTGCAAGTGGCAGGTAGAGACTAAAGCTGTGATGGGATTTTTCAGCCCACAGCTTGTATTGCCTGCACTGAAAGACTGGCTAAAGCAGTCAAAAAGGCACGCTTCCTACAAGTGGCTGGATCTCCTCTGGACCACACTGCATTATTGTATGATAGTGCAATAATTGTTTCCTTCACCTTGGTGCCTTTTGCAAATCCCTGTTCATGATGGAGGACAGTAAAACACAGAATTGGAGGTGTGTGTATGTGCCACAAGTAAAGCAAGGCTTGCTAACTGCCTAAGCGTGGAATTGAGGAGCCTAACCCTTATGTAAGGCGTGCGATGCAATAAACCGCTCAAATTACAAAACAGACCAGCGTGCACATGCGTTTTTCTGAATTTAGCCAAAGTCTGCCTGCTGGGTTGGCACAGGCTGCTTTATTCCAGAGCAGGGCTGGTAGCAGCAGTGAGCCTGTGGTTCTTGTTCAAGCTGACCATAAAGCAAGTGTTAAGAAATCCAGGAGGCAAGTTTGATCTTCAGCGGCTCTGAAGATGGATCTGATGCAATTTGTCCTGACCTCTTGGTCTTATCTTTCTCATGCTATCGAAGGGTGGAGGTTTTTGTGCCAGGCATGGTAAAAGCATGACCTGTGCCTCAAATCCTGGTGCTTTCATGTCAGAGCACGGTGAATATTTGCAGGGTTTTGATGTCCAAATAAATTAATGCTGTATATCAAACTCCTGCCAGCTGTGCTTTGCAGTGGGAATGAAGTTGCTTGTCCCTCTTTCCTCTTTCACAAGTTTGTTGAGGTGTAACACATTCCTGTAAAAAGAAGGAATTTCTCCCAGTATAAGACTTTTCTGTAGAGCTCAAATTATGTTGTATATAGCATTTCACCTCTATATTATGTATGTAATACTCTGATGCTTTATAGTGTTTTTAAGTCTCTCTCAGCTGAACTAGGTGTATTTCACGGCAGTGTATTTTACCTCTATATTTCTTTGGGCAAGTTCCTTTCTCTAGAGAGCTCATAAGCCTGGCTAATGGTGCAGGACTTGCCTGTTGTGGCAGACTCTTGTCCCTAAGAGGCATTGCAGGGCCATAAATAAGCCCTCCTCTACATCCATGGATTTTCACATCATATGGAAGGGGCTGAGATGCAGAGGTGGTGGGAAATGCTGCTGAGGGCAGTGCAGAGGCTGTGGGTTGCTGTCTGTAGTTGAGCTGCTGTGCAATGGGTGGCTAACTGGTAAATGTGGGGGGAAATGGGTTGCCATAATGCTTCCTGCCAAAATACCCTTGGCCTGTCTCAGGCACTGCTGAAAGGCTGCTGGCTTTGCAGCATGGGCTTGTTTTGGCCATCAGGGGCACAGCCACATCAGCCTGTTGGCTGCAGGGGCTGGGAGGCTTCAGCAATGCTCCTGCAATACCAGGATGAGAGGAGAAAAGGGACCAGGAAAGCAAATGACTGCGAGTCTGCAGAAACTTCAGTGTCTCATTGCATTTTCCTCAGAGCTAGAGCAATTAGCTCAGGTGTGGAGCCCTGGATGAGATTAAATTCTCTTTAAGACTGTTGAGGTGTGGTGAAGGTTTTTTGTGCAGCCAGGGCTCAGGTGACATTGCAGGCTGGTGTAAAATCTGCATGGGTGCTCTGCTTCAGCTTGAAGGGACAACTTTCTTAGAGTACTGGGTTAAAAAAAATCACAGCAGTGTTGGCACTGGAGCTTGCCTGGGAGCTGTGGGTGTGTTCCCCATCAGTGTCAGCTTGACACTGTTTTATTGTCTGGAATAAGGATGGGTAACTGCTGTGGAATTGACAGGACTCAGCAAAAATCAATGCTTGTATTTTTCTTTTAGCAGAACCACCTCTAAATCTCTCTTTAAGGCTGGTTTCACTTCAAAATGTAGAAAACACAACACAACTTGGCAGCAGGCTCCATTGGCTTTGAAATGCCTTCTATGTTGGGCAGTGTGCTGTGATGTGGGATGATGTGGCTTTGCGGTGCTCCCTGCTGCCTCTGTGTGCTCCGGGGCAGGGAAGGAGCTCAGCTGGTCGTGTTCCACTTATCTCCAGCTGTTGAAATATCCCCTTCCAGGTGATGAGGAAACATATTGTTAAGACTTGAGGCCTCACTCTGCCAGGTATATCGTGTCCATTTATCTTCCATAAAACACTTTTGAGTTTGATCTTGCAATTCATCTTTGTAACGCCCATCATTCCTTGCAGAACAATGCGTACTTATAGACCCAGTAGTAGGTGGTGGAAAACAGGAGTGCTCTGCACCTAAGGGACTTAGGCACCTTTAGTGCTGGGGCTTATTGCTCCTATTTTGCAAATAAGTCATTAAGCATAAAAGAAAAGCTTTTCGCATAGGTAGTACTCAACTGGAAACTCTTCTAGACTCCAGCCTCATTTATGTGGTGCTCTTGATTCTTCTGATATCTGCCAGAATTAAAATCTGCCTGGTAAGCACACAAGAATTGACAGAACAGCCTTTAAGAAAATAAGGACCCAGGTGATGGCTTCAGCCTGTTTAGTTGGGTACTGGGGAAAAATGCAAAGGAGAAATGTCTGTGCCATGACAGAACTGGTTGTACTGTTATTGCTTTGAAGATATTTGTGAAATCTAGCTAGGGAGTTGGGACAGGATCTATTGTCTAGGAACTCCATACACAGTTTGAAGAGTTCAGATGATGACAAGACGCTGAAAGTGAAGGTCCCTACAGTGTTAAGCTTTGAACCGTGTGGCCATTGAGAAGCTCAGAACATTGAACTCCCACCTTGCTGCTCTAGAAACCTCAGATCACATTTCAGGTGGCAGCAGTGCTAACTCTTCGTAAATGTCCCATCTTATGTCAGGTAGTGGCCTCATTCATGGGAGCAGGTGGAGCTCCTCCAGCCAGCTCACCTCTGCCAACACATTGGTGGGAAGCAGCAGTCCTCACTTTGCCTTAGTTTCCTCATATGTGGAGCACTTGCAGCTCATTTAGAGGAACTGGGAGAGATAATCAGTGTTTATGAAACACTTGGGGATTGTGTAAAACAAATCATTATAAAAGGAGCTGTGCTAGAGTGCTGACAATATTTACACAACATCTGAAGGCTGCCTGTGTTGGACTTTATCGTAAGGAAATGTGTGGGTGCCAGAACTTGAGCAACTGTTAAATGCATCCTTCTGGCTCAGCATTGCCATCCATGAATCCTATGGGAATGCTCAGTCCTTGAAGCTTAGACATAAAGTTCTTGCTGGTTATCATCCAAAGCTTTCTGAAGGGAGACCACCTCTCTGCTGCCTGTCTGGAAGAGGGATGATGGATCCTCAGGGAAGCGAAAATATTTGAGGATTGCGAGAGTGGTTTAAATTCACAGGCCTTTTTTTCACCTTGTTCTCAATTTTCCGCTCTTGGCTTCCCTTCCTCTTCTGCAGCACAGTGTGTTGGGATGGTCCCGGGCGCTTTGCAGGAGAATGCTTTCTGGACTCGTTACTAACGGAGCCTCCTGGGTCTGAATGTGGTTTTTCACCTTGACTTTCCATGAGAACAAACCAGTGCCTTTTGCAGATGATAGGTTTTATCTCTTTGGAGGGCTTTCCCTCTGGGATGGGAGCCTGTATTGCAGGACCACCTCTGGCATTGGGAAGGGGCTTTTCTAGGAACAGTGGATGGTGGTGTGTCAGGATCCTTGAGGGAAATAGAGCCAGGATGGATGTGTGCTGCTTGTTTCTTGTGCTTGAGCTACCTAGAATTTCATCTTTTTTCACGGCTCCTGTGCTCAGTGCTTCTCACTATGATGTGATACTCGGTTGTCTACCTCGCTTATTAGTTGGTTGTTTATCAGTGACTCTTCTCCTCCACCCAGCTGTGCATTCAGGCTCACTTTCAGGTGTATATCAGTTATCCAGGTAAGCATGACATATCCCTGCTTTTTAATAGCATTTGTGGGATCAAGACATGTCCTTTTCAGCTCTAGCATCCTCTTCTGCAAATACCGGCAGGTCAACAGCAGTCTGTCTTCCAAAAACCAAATTTCCCAAATGAAAAGTAAGAGGTTTCTGCTCCTGAAAGTTGGATTTTTAGAGGCTTGTTGAAGGCCGTGGGATGTGTGGGGAGGGAAGAAAAGGGCTGGTGCTTGCAAATTCCTCTGGTCTTTGAGCTTGCTCATGTGATTTAAACATAAGAATATGGTTTGGTTTAGCTAGAAGAGGGAGATTTATGGCTTTTGCAGGAGATAGGCTAAGCAGACAGATCTGAAAACCCTTTTGAATTTCAAACAAACAAATGCCAAACATAGCATGTTTTATTATCTTTTAATTGAATGGTGTCCTATGTCTCCCATAGACTGCAGGTAAATGCCTGGAATGCTCAGTCCGTTTCAAAGCTTTTGGGTTATATCGATCGCAGGGGTAAATCAGAAGGGACTTGCAATGAAGCAAATTCATTCCTTCTGTGTGTTTTGTTATATTCCTTAAGAATGAGGAAGCTCTCCCTTCCCGGAATTTCGAATGCCTTTAGATGTTTGATCAGATCCCATGCGAGACCAAGAGGTATGTTTTGGCTCTGCATTTGATTTTTTTTTTTGCTTTTCTTGAAGTTATTAGGGAAGCACAAAGTCCTGGCAAGAAGTGGATTTCTTTACATACTGCTTATTACTGAAACTCATGTCTGGGCTTCCACTTTTAGTGGAAACAAAACTAATGTCTGTTTTCAACAAAAATAGGAGTTGCACGAAGGCAGCTCTTCTGCTCTTCTGTATGTGGGGAGGAAGGGAGGGAAGAGAGGGAAAGTGAGGCTTGATAACATCTCTAATCAAATCCATGCTCTGATTTTTCTTAATCTAAACTAGTGAAAACATCCCCGAAGAGGCTGAGGTCAGATGTAGATGCTCCAGGGAATTCAGAGCCCTCTTCCTTCTGAAAGCTGCAACTTCTGTAAGCACCAATCCAATGAATTGTGTGAGAAGTGAGACTTAAGCAGAGTAGATTGAGGAATGCTTATTGTTTTATAAGGCAGTATTTGATGTTAAAGGGGTGTTGGCTTAGCACGTATTGCCTTTACCTTCTCTGGAAGCTGGTTGACTTCAGTGGGAACAAAGGACAGAGCAAGCTGGGCAACTCCCTGCCAAACCCTGTAAAGCTCAGCTTTAGGTTTGACTGTCCAGGTTTTACCTCAGATCTCTTCCCCCAAAACTTTGGGACACTACTACTTGTCTTGGTTTAAAAAAAAAAAGGTGAAAATCTTAGTTGTCTGGCTTAGTCTCTTTGACTAAACTCCCATATCTCCCTGCCAGGAGCTGGTTCAGGGGCTCAGAGTGGGTAGAGTTTGTGTCGGTTTAGTGATTCTTGTACTGCTGGTTTGGCAGACAGCATGGTTTTCTCCATTTCTAGTTGTCCACTGCTCTCCCTGTTTCTCCTCACCTTGGGGGTGAAAAAAAAAAAACAAACTGAAGAAACAAATCACACAGCTTCACAGCAGAAAATACATCTGAGGTGCTGAATGCAACTTGGTGGGATCCCTTAGACCGTGGGGGTCCGTTCTTCTAACATGTGTGGAACATACTAAATTCAGTGGCATTTCTTAACAAGGACTGGGATGTAAATGGGTGTAAATGACCACGCAGCAGTTCTGTTAGCTTAGAAATGGATTTATGAATGAAGTTTGAAGTCCTCTGAAATATTCGTACAGGGTTTCTGAGCTGGTTCTTCTTGCAGAAGTGAAAGGTGAACCTGGGCTTCACACTTCTGTCAGAGTTGACGTCTCAGTTTCTCGACTCCAGAATACGCCACATGTTTAGACATTTACTGACTCTCTGAAAAGCCTGTAGCAGTTGTCACACTTCAAGCTGGCAATCTACTCTTGGTTTATTGAACACCCTTTTGATATCAATTGGATTGAATGAAGTCTTCATTTTCTGTCTCAAAAGCTTGGCACCTACAGCTGCTCTTCTGCTCTGCCTGGATAATTGCTTTTCAGCAATCCATCCAGACCTTTAAATCCCTTAATACTTCACAAGTTTGCACTTTACACACCTCTAGTTAAGCCTCTATGCGTCTATGATCTCCTTACCTATGGCATGTTCGTAATCATTTATTAGGATGGTGTCAGGAGTGTATTGATATTCTCCAGGTGTTACCCAAGCTCTCAGCCCCGCGGGCCATGTTCTGATCCCCTGACTCATGGCAAGGAGTCTTTGTGCCACAGAGATAAAAAAGGCTTAATTGTGAAATAAGTTTTGCTTGGTCAGATTAGTGATTTAGTGTTCTGTTTGGAAATTACCTGGGCTGAAAGTGGAAATAAAGATCACTTCAGGAGCTGGGTTACATGGAACAAGGGTTTGATAGTACAAGCTAATTACTGGTTAGTTTTCAGATACGTGGCCAGACTTCTGGTTATTGAGATGGAGCTGAGGTAGTGACACTGCAGGTACCATAAGGACTTGTTGCTATAGCTTTGTGACAAGGTCAATTAGGCACCACATTAATTTTTAGGTGGTTTGAGGAAAGTCAGAGCTAGTTATTTTTGAGATGCTTCCAGACTGCCCCTCCAGAGACGAAAGAGTTGGGTTGCAGTTCAGCTTTCCCCCTGAGATTTCCAATTCCGTATGGGCAGAGGGATCTCTTCACTAGTTTATAATAGCTGAGCTGTGAAAATAGGAACTGTGGGAGAATGAGCTGGAGAAATGAAGCAGTGGTGTCAGTATTTTAAAAAAAGTATTTAACTAGGATATGATGGAGAAGGAGAGCATCTCTGTCCAGAGAGGAGAAACTTCTCTTGTGGCTCATCCTTGTTGAGTAGGTGCAGTCCTGTTAACAGGTAGGTTTTGTCACTGCCAGTGGCTTCACCTTTTCCTGCTGGCTTAGCTAATACTTCTGTGGGACTGCAGTTCCACCCTGAAGTTTTCTGGTACCTCCAGGGTGAAGCTGGAGGTTGCAATGATGCTATCGCAGGCAATGGAGTGGAGGACTGGCCCAGGCGCAGGAAAAGCTGGGTGCTCTGAGCAAGCGTGGGGCATGATCTCTAAGGTATAGATGACTGCCCACCAGGAGACTTCCCTGCTCAGGGGCTGTTAATAGATTCTTCCTTTCTGCAGTGAAGATGGCTGCATTAAGAAAGCAGTCGACTCTGCTGCTTGACGCAGAGGAACATTTCCATTAATTTGCGGTATCCCACTGTATATCTGGATCCCTGGAGAAGCAGATGATTGCCTCTGTGCCCATGATCTGGAGAACAAAGAGCTGCTCTCCTGAAACAAATGCACCTACCTGTGAGCCAGGTATGCATAGCTCTGCTCAGGGCTTTGCCTCTATATAGGAAGCAGGTTAACACTCCAGGCTCTACCAAAGAACTGTACCCACTCTGGGACATCCTTTTTCTGGTACCTGACTTTGGTAACTTTTTTCCTTGTGTGTCTCAAGGCTTGATGCTGCTGGGGAAAGAGGAGGTGCTCCCTGTTTGTACATGCTTTACTGATGTGTTCCCTTTTGTTTGGAGTATCCTCATTGAAGCTTGAAATGAGAATAGCTTGGATTTCTCTTAGCTTATTTTGAAGCAGTGTGGCTGGGGAAGGTGCCCAATGGGCCAGACATCATCTTTCTGTGGGAAGCTGCAGGACATGGAAACATGGCACAAGAGCAGGGCAACTGGGGGTGAGAGGATGGGTGGATGTCCTTGGGCATCCTCTGGCAAGGTATCGTGTTGTGGGGGATGCACTGCCAGTGTGGGGCGTTCAACCAGACCTGAGGCTGAATGGGGAGCTTTCAGACCCTTGAAAGTTGAATTTGCCCGTGTGACCTGGGTCACCACTAGAGCCTGAAGGTGAATTGTGGTACTGGTTGTACCCAAGTCACCCCTTTAAAGGGAACATCTACCATGTTTGTGTCTTTGTTGGGCGGTCAGGTGGTCTCTCCTTCCAGTGTGGTGTATGCCTGGAGCTCTGTGATACTGCGGGTGCTACCTCCAGTGTTTACAGAATCCCTGGTTTGCTTCGTAGTCCAAGCCATGAGTCACAGCATGGTGTGGGGAGAGCAGAGGGGTATAGAAAAAAGTGTAATTAAAAGCAGGGGTGTTCAAAGAAGCCTCAAACAGCTGGGTTGTGCCAAGCCCAAATGTGATGACTTGGTACTTGTGCTAGATCTGTGATTGCTCTGATTTCCATGGGTGCAGCTTGTCCCTTTGTCACCACTATGTATTCAGTGTGGGGTCCTGGAGGGAAGGGCTGAGGAGAGCCTGGGAGCATGTCTGGTCTTGAGGCTCTTGCCAAGGCTCCCCTCTTTTGGTTTTGGGAGCTCTGGTTTCACAGGACTCGAATTCCGAGCTGGCTTACGGCATCTGCTTTTCATCTCACCTGGGAAGTCTCTGCTGGCAGAGCAGATGGAAGGGCTGTGGGTGAGCTCAGCGTGCCCGCCCGGGGCCCTGCGCCGCCTGCGAGGAAGCGTCTGGCCTCTTCCAGCTTTGGGCAGAGTGAGAGGGAGCAAAAGGGAAACACCTCAGCCTGTTCATGCCAGCAGTGAGCCTGGCAGGCTGCCGTGAGCCATCGGAGGGGTGCTTGGCCTGCGGTCCCTGGGGAGTGCCTGTGGTGCTGCGGAGCTGGTCTGCTCTCAGCTGTGCTTCGCTCCGGGCTGGCTGGGTGACTAAAAGCTTCTGACTTCTCCTCCTGCTTCCAATGCTTCATCTGGCTGGTCTGCAGCAGGACTTTGCGAACAGTGCGGTTGTACCCGAAAAGGGGTCCTGTGATGGGTGGGCTGGGCACTGGTGTGTTTAAAACCTGGATGAGACACAGGGTGGGACAGTCCCTTGTCCTGAAGGGCTTGGCTCTGTTTTCACCCTGCCTCTTGCACGCTTGGTGACATCGGCAAGGACTTGTTGGAGGGCACGTAGCTGGATTTGTGGCAGAGGAAGGGCGAATGTGTGGGGAGGGCTGGCAGCCCTGCCAGGAGCTGGGAGATGGAGCTGCAAATAAAGCATCTTATCCAATAAAGCATCTGATTCCTCCTGCCCCCAGCATTGCACTGGCAGGGCCATGGTTTGAAACACTGCCTGAGAGCACCTCGTCTCCTCCCTGTTTGTTTTCTGTGGCTGGAAAAGGCCAAGAGAACATGGCAGTTTGGTGATGAGCAGGGTGGTTTGCATGGAGCCAGGTTTCCCTAAGCACATCTTCATATTCCACCTCCAGCCTTCACCGAGGCAAAACTTGGGAACAAAGCACGTATTCTGACACTTCCAGGGCTCTGCCTTGCACAAGAATGAGCTTGCAGAAACCCATATTCCCTGGCAAGGGCTGAGGAGTGGGTGGGACAGTGCAAACAGGCTGGAGACAGAGAAATCCAGCCTCAGAAAGAAACTTTCACTCCATCCTGCAATGCCTCAGGCAGGGATTTGAATCTGAGGAGTAGATCCTTCATCAAAGTTTGGAAGAAAGGCATAAAACTGGGAAGTTTGAAGAGCGGTGAGAGTGTAGCCTTAGGCTCAGCTCTGTGCATAGGTGCTGTATAACTGGCATTACAGGTCTGCCTCTGCTCTTCCTCTGGCTCCTCCCCAGGTGGATTCCATGCTGGTTGCTAACAGGCTCATGTCAGAGTTTTCCTCCTCCCCAGAGTTCCCTCCTTCATCTGTATCTGGCTTTTGGGATGGCATTGAACTCTGGACTTGCTGGGGGGTGAGGAGCCTGGATTGTCCCCACACCTTGGCCATGTCTTGCACTTGGGTCAGATGGAACAAGGTCATCATCCAACTCTGTCTACCAGCAACAGGGAATAGCCCCTTCCAGGCTAAATGTGGAGGATTTTGGGGTGCTGAGCTGTTGCCAGGTGAAGATGACAGACACAGTAGTGATCCTTTCCCTGTTTCCTGCCTTGAGATAGGGGTAAAGGTTGTGCAGAAGCAGCCATCCCATTCTGCAGCACCCAAAGCAATGCTGACCCTCTTCCATGCTGCAAAAATATTTGTGTCTACAGAGGAGGATGTGAGGAAGGTCCTACTGCAACAGAACCAAATTCACCCTGACTACAGGAGCCAAGGACGGGGGCAACCAAAAGGAACTGGAGGTTTTTCCACTCCCCTCAGGGTCTTTAGTGTCTTTAGTAGCTGTAGAGGAAAACAGCTTTGTCTGGGGTGATTCCTCCTCATTCCCAGTCCTTTGGCACTAATGTGGAAGGTGGTGGGGGTAGGAACCAAACCACTTCGATTCCCTCTCATCCTGGTGAGCAACACAAACTCCTCAGCTGACAGAATATAACTGAAATCTTTTCCCCCTACAAGTGATTTTTTTTTTTAAATAAAAGGAATATTTTTTCCCTTCAAGTGTGTGTGGCAGAGAGAGGTGAAGGGTACCACAGAAAATACCACTTTTTAAAAACAAACTGTCCAGACTGAAAGCACTCAAGACAGGTTCCCATATAGAAATCCCAAGACCATCTGTAATTTTCTTATCCTCTAAATAGAGGACACAGTAAGATTTTTGCACAGCAGCTTGTACTGTAGTTTTCATGGGAAACTTAATGGAGGGGTGATTGAACTTTTAACAGAGCTGGGAGGGGAATTGTAAATGTTAACGTGCTGGTTAAGCTTGTAACAGAGTCCCCCTCTAACCCTTGTGCAAGCTCCTGTAGATTTCTAAATTTATTAGATTAGAGCAGACTTCGAAGAGTAATTTTACAGTTGTCAAGAACACAGAATATTTAGGAATATAACACTTGAACTGCAAGAGAAATTTTGATTTGTATCTGCATGAAAAAGCCATGTCTGGGAGAGGTTTTATGGGATGGATTGTCAGTATGTTAGCTCCTGCTAGGTTAGGACATGGGTCTGTTCTTCCTGGGGGTAAATCTCAAGTGGTGCACTGCCAACAGAATGGGATTAGGCTTGTATTTAATCTGTTCTCTTGACGTATTCTGGAGTTACTCTGCCATGCATCTGGAGGAACAAAGCTCTCTGGACAAAAGGCATCATTTAGAGTTCACTGGGGATCGCATGATGCTGATGCTATTAGGATTAGATAGAAATTCAAAGGCAGGGTATCTTTCCAGGCCTGTCTGCTGTGGAAATAGAGCAAGTCATCAAAACAGGCTGGAAGAACAGGCAAGATCATGCACAGCATAAGAAAGGCTTCCCTGGGAAAAGGAGTGGGTCATACTGGTAGGTCAGTACTAAAGGTGTTTAAAACTGAGCAACCCGTCCCTAGGTCACTGCTTGACTGTGGTGTGATAGTGAAGGGGTCTTGAGGTCTTAAGAAAATGTCCTGCTGCAGCAGAAGCAGGTCCTCAGAGTCCTTCCTGCCATCTTTCTGCCCAGGGTGAGCATTTTTCTAACTGTGTATTATTTCATCTCGCTGCGTGTATGAGCTGTGCTTTTCACCCGGCTATCAGATCTGGCAGGCCTGCACGGAGACTTTGGCCACTGGCTCCCATCCCAAGCCTCTCCCTCCAGCCAAGGCAACACCTTGGTGTGTTTCCAGCGCATCTCTTGCGGTCTTCATCCCCTGACCTCCTTGGAGAGGCCACGATGTGCTTAGGCCAGAGGGAAGAGGCATGATTCCTTGCTCTGTGCGTGTGAAGGTGTGTTCCCAGCTGGCAGCATTGCTCTATTTCCCCTCTCTGATGGAGAGCCAGTGCTCCTCCAGGTGTGGTCCCTGTTGTGGCACTATTTGAGCCTGAAATGACACAGCCTTGGGATGACATTCTGGAAGGGGATGGCTTGTTTTGCCTGTGGTGGCTGGGTGAGGGTCCTGTTATTGCAAAATGGGATTAATACAGAGAGGTCTGGCTCCTTGGTGGCTCTGTCAGAAAGCAGGTGGAAAAGAGACTTTTTAATGTGAGATTTAATGAGGTGGTGAAAGCCACTGCTCCAGGAGGCAAAGACCTACATTAGCCTCAAAAAGGGATTATACCTGTTCAGAGAGGAGAAATTGTTCCAATAAACACGATAACCTGGAGGCAGCCCCTTGTCCTGCTCTCCCGAAGCAACAAACAGGTCCTGCCCGCATCCCTGGGGAAAAATCATTCTCCACATCCCCCTCGGGCCCGGGCCCTGACCCTTCCCCGGGCCCACGGCCCGTGACCGTGGCTGGAAGGGGCCGGCCCGGCGGGGCTGCAGGGGGAAGCGGTGGCCACGAGAGGGCACCGACACGATGCGGATGTCCCAAGCCACCTCCCTACCGGGAATTTTTTTTTTCCCCTCTTCGTAATCAGAAATCCAGCCCACTAGAGCTTGAAACAGGGTCAGAAAGGCAAACCCCCAATGACACTGCCGACTTATTTTCTTCCATACAGGGATATTTTTCTTCCAGCCCTTAGTTTGACAGTTTTCATAGCCTTGTTGTGTCTTGCTTGTCTTCCTTCAGCGCGTTGGGGAACCCTATTAAGCTGCAGCAGCACAGGTCTTTGAGGGAGCATCCCGGTTTCTGCATCCTGAAGGCTGGAGATGAAACTCTTAACTAAGCCAAAAGGGATACAGAGAGGAGACAAATCCGAAAGGATCGCTTTATCTTCTTGAGCTACAGGTGTGTTTTGTCCTGGTTGTGAGGCTGCAACTTCTGGTTTCTCAGAATTTATTTTGAGTGGGGAATACTTGATTTCTTGGCCCAAAATGGTGACAGGGACAGGTTTCCCTAAGAAGTAGCTGTCTTGCCTGTAGAGGAAGGTGCTGTGGGCACGTGTCCTGCTTCAACTGAGATCCAGAGGAAATTCAGAAACAGTTTGAAATGGAAATGTTTCTTTTCCCCTCTCACTCTGACCTTGTTTTCAGTCTGACTCAATTTTGTTCTAATTTTTGGACCACACATTAAAGTAAAAAATTTCTATTTTGGAATATTTCTAAGTTTCCATTATGGAAAATATTTCAAGATCCTGACTTATTTTTTCCTTTCAACCTGCAATCAGGAGGAAATGAAATCAACACCCTGGCATCTCTTTTTGGAGACAAAAATCCTGTTTTCTGATCTCTTCCTGACATTGTCTTTCTGATTTTGCTGATGTGTTGAACCGGGATGATGGCTTTGCTGTGCTGGAACTCATTCCCAAGCAGTCTCTCACTTCATCCTCTGCCTGGCATTCAGTACTAAAGCCAAGGCAAACCAAGATGCAGGTTTGAGTCCCCTTTGAGTGCTGATCCGTGCTTTGAGTCCTGCAGGCGGGAAGTCTCAGGAAATAGTATTGTCTGCTATAATTTTATTTTCTTAGGAAAAACAGCCCATGAGCTGGGGATGGAGCAGAGATGTTGCTGAGAATTTGCAGGTATAGTGAGGCAACACTTTTCACCTTTGGAGGAATAAAGGGTATTGTGAGCTGCAGCAAAATGGGGAGTCCTCCAAGCCAAACAGCAGCTTAGGCATGGCTAAATAGCAAAGGCCAGAGCTGTGGTGTGCAGACCCCAAACCCCTGCCTGGACCCAGCAGTTCTCCTCCTTCCCCTGCTGATGGCACTACTGACTCCCAACCCTGCCGTGCAGAGGGAGCCTGCAGCCAGCCAAGGGCCCAGCTATGGCCCAGGAGAAACCCTTAAAGGCAAGAAACTACTTGCATGATGACTGTCAAACCAGAGCTTGAGGCTGAGATGGGTGGTTTGTTGGCAAACAGAGCTTTTGGAGGGGCTGGAGTTGCTGTCTGACCCTGTGCTCACAAGCTCTTCCCTTCCTTGCTTCTCCACCCAAAGCTGAGGGCTCCACCGCTGGCGTGGCTCAGCTGGCCCTCACCAGTCATGCATCTGGCCCAGAGGTTTCCCTTGGCCATCAGCTCAATCCTCAGCTCAAAGCTCCCTGAGATTGAGATCAGGAAGCTGCAGGAGGGCACTAGGTTCTACAGGGAAGGGAAGCCCTGTGGTGCATGCTCATGTCTTCCTAATGGGACCTGGGGAGGGAGGGTGCCACAGGAGAGAAACAGCTTGACTTTGGTTGTCCCAACCATTTATCTTTAAATGAAACAAGTTTATTCCAATAAAAATCTTGGGTTAGAGAGTATTTTCTTCAAGCTATTCAATTTGAGTAGAACACAAAGGACAGGTACGCTGGTGAAGCCTCTTTTTTTTTTTTCTGAAGCATAAAAAAATCCTAGTTTGCAATTTTTTTCTCTTTAATATAGTCCTTTATCAAATAGCGTGACACTAAAGCAGCTCCCATTTCAATGAATAAGCTGAGAAATGAGAATCTCACTTGCAAAAATAAAGATTTCTGGTGAAGCTTTGATAGTTTAGTAATCCTAAATATATATATAATTCCTTGTCTGCTTGGTCCTCCTGTTCACTTGGACAGGATACATAGTTTAGTAATACTAAAACAAGGATTTTTTTTTTTTCCAGCTGGCAAAACCCAGTGCTTTCTGCAAAGTAGCAAACAAGCAACTGAAGACAAGGCAGAGTCAACCCTTAGCTGTGAAGTTTAAATCAAAACATGCACCATTTAAAAAAAAAATAATATCAGGGGCTTTAGAGGGCCTGAGGAGGAGGAAGGGCAATTCATCTGCCTTGGGTTTAGGCTGGTGGCTTGGGTTGTTCAAAGAGATAGCACGTGTGTGGGAGTACTTCCACTGGTAAATGAAGATATTCACTCATCAAAGCGGGAACCTGCCAAATGTGTGTTGCATAAAGGGGGAAATTCCAGGCATTCCTGGGGAAATTGCAACTTTGAGACTGCAGAATCGAGCCCGTACCAGGCAAAAAGCTTGTGAACCATCACAGGACTCTGTCCGGTGTGTGAGAGCAGGCTTGAATGAGCAACAAGAGAATGATAGTGGGCTGTAATGTTCCTGAGCGAGGAGGGAGACATTTTCTACTCCTTATGGACTGGAAATTTCTTCCCAGCACAGTATTGCAGTCATACTGATAACCACAGCTCCATCTGGCCATCAATTATTCATAGAGACCCCGATGCTGCTGGGACTCTACATGTATAAGCAGCAGCAGTGCTTGGGCTGTTAGTTGGATGGGTAAGTTCCCCTCTCCTGAGGGCTGAGGTGAACTTCCCATTGACCCCCAAACTGGTTTCTGGAGCTGGAATGGAGCCCAGGGTGCTCAGGGCAGGTGGTTTTGACCAGCGTTTGCAGCACTTGCTCTACAGAGCTGGTGAGCCGTGGCTGCTTTCAGGCTTTTTGGAGTAATCTGGAGGAAGAGGGAAGAATGGGTCCCAGCCTTGCTGACATCAGTGGCATCCTAGCTCCCATGGGATCAACCAATCAACCAGCTTGATGCTTCGGTGTTGTAACAAGTTTCTCCTTCCTGTAGTTTTTCTGATCCTCTACTTTGCGGGAAGGGGAGAGTTTCTGTGAAAGAGCAGTATTGGGGAGCTCCTGCCTTCTGCTTGCTCTGCTTCAGGCCATTGCTGACTCTTTGGCTTGTTCCCACAGCCACCAACATTGTCCTGACTCACTGCTGGTGAACAGAGATACACAGAACTTAAAATGATCTCTTATTTTGCACTGAAACCACCTAAAAAACCCCAGCCTGCCACATGCAGATCCAACTGGACAAGCAGCCTCTGAAGGGAGGGAACCGTAAATGTTTCATGGTACTGTGGGAATGGATAGAAAAGAAGATGATTAGGCTGACATGTCGTGAGCAGATGCCTGGTGATGCTGGAGGTGGGCTTGTAGGGTTGGAAGCCGGTCAGGGCTGTGCCCTGTTCTGGTGCCATATGGTTGTTGTCTAAAGCCCCGCAGCTATTTTGTCAGAGTTTTAATCTAGAAACCAAGAAGGGAAATGTTCTGGGTGTATTTCCTTTGTCTTGCCCTTGGTTGTGTGTATGTGGTGGTACCAAAGTGCTCGTTCCTCTGTGTGGCACCCCACGAAGGCAGCTGTGTGCCCACTTGGGTTGGATGTTTTCCCTGATTTGGCAAACCACTGGAACTAAACCAGGGACGAGTCTTAACATAGATCTGATCTGTGTCTTCTGTCTTCCTGCTCTTATGTGGCTCATTTTTTAAAGTCTCTGGTGCTTGAGGATCTCCTGGCCAGCCAAAACTCAAAGTGTCTAGAGCTAGAGAGCAGCTCGCTGTAGTGTCCCTCTTTGCCTGTTCGTTGCAAAAATATTCCCCTGCCTTCCTCACCTTCATCTGTCCAATAGCCCTAAGTGGCTTTCCAAAAGTGTTTATCTGAAATTCTTTACATTTTTTTACCCGGTGTCCTGTGCATGGGAAGCGGCTGGGCTCTTGGATGCACTGCGCCGAAATCAGCGCTTAATGTACATCTGGTTGCTGGCCTGGTGCGGAGTTATCTAGAGGAGATGATCCTGTTGAAGGAAGAAGAGTACAGAAATGAGGCCGGTGCCCTCGGTGAAAATGCGGGTTGATAAACGTACCGTGATTGCATTCCTCTTCTGTGCGCCTCGGCATGGCTAACGAATCCCTCCGAGGAAGTCAGCAAAGGAAGCAGGGAGCTGTAAATTACGGCTCGGCTTAATTGGCTGCGAGGCCAGGCTGGGAATACACAAAATATCTTTATGTAAAAGACGTGGTTATTAGCAGGCGATGCAATGAAGTGGGAGTTTCAACCCGTTGGTGTCTTGTGGTTGGATCCTCTAGTGTCTAAGAAGGTGCAAACTCCAACTGAAGCTTTTCCTGCCGTTGGGGCGCTCTTAATATTTCTCTCTCCCCTGTGGATTCTCCAGTGTCTAATAATATTACTAACAAGCTGCAACGTGAGCTCAACAATTTCTTTCAGTGTGGGCATTAATAGGTCTCAGGATACAGGAGAGGGCCCTATTTTCATAGAACTTATAGGAACTGTGAGACCTCTGCCCCCTCCGCCAAGCTGGGTTGGAGCTGGCCAACAAATTTGAAAGTTATTGGAGACGGGGGAGATAAGTATGTTTATTTTATTTATATTTTATATATGTATCCCACGTGCAGACTGATTGCATAAACCTCATTTCTTAAGAGACCAAGCTTAAACCTTATGTTTGCCTCTCTATTGTAATAAACTTTGTCTCCTTTTATTTACCCACCTGTAGAATTTGATGATTTCCCCCTTTTCCCCCCCACTCCTCAATTTCCCCATATCCTGTTCCCGAAAGGGCTGGGGCCCTTCCCACGGGATCATTTCATGCTGTTTCCCAGGAGGTCTGCCTTGAAGGATGCTGATATGTAGGTGCACACATGTTATGCTTGTATTATTTTGCTCTGTAGTGAGAGGGGAAAAGTACATGCAGAGATCCAGCTTGCTCTGGTCTTTCCCAAAGGCAGTTTAGATTTGTGTGGTTTCTTTTGAATCTGTCAAAGGCATCTACATCCCCACAGGAAAAAAAAAAAATACTGAAACAATGCAAAGTAGAAGTGATAGGAGAATTTAAAATACACTTAGTCCAGGAGGCTGCTTTTATTGACTTGGAAAGGATCTTTCTTTTGGGGACTGATGTTGCCGATGATACCTGAAAGCCCAGTGACGCTATTCCAGAATTTGAATCCAAGAGTCAACATGCTTTTAACGCTCCTTGGGTACATGTGTGCGCACAAATTATTCCCTCACACACACACAACGTTATGTACGTGTTTTCCTCTCCTGGCATTCCAGCCTGCTTGGGTTGACCTTGTCTCTCTGGGTGATTTAGGTTTTAGAGAAGGAATGGGTAAGGATTTGCTTTGACATTTAAAGGCAATCCAGGTAATTGATAGCACTGGCAGCGTCCATCTCTCCCTCCATATATCTGCACAACAGTATCTATTTTTGACGTAGCTGACACGCCATTTCCTTTGGCAGCCCAGGGGCGGCTCATCTTTAAATTAAACTCGTCTCCGACCCTTCCAATCTGCGAGCTGTACGGAGGCAGACGCTGGTGGGGTATATCATCTGGAGACTGTGCAGGCATATTTGAGCAGGGTGATGTATTATCAAAAGGGCTCTGCGTTACTGCGAGCTGGAACCAAAACAAGCTCTAAAGTATTAACTAATGACATGGGAAGTCCCTTAGGTATCTAATCACCTTTAATGTTCAGATTTAGAAGACAACTTTAAAGGAAGAAAAAGAGATTAGCGGGTCAGGTCAGAGCACCCCTTCCCCCTCCCTCTGCCCCCAAAATACAATTGGCTTTTTAAAGTCAAAACCAGATTCATATTTCACCTCATCAGTAAATACACCATTAAAAACCAAGCCTTAGAGCTTGGGTCTTGGAGCAAAGCTTTGCTGAAGTTTTGGAGGGGTTTGAACCTTTGGCTTCTATCAGAAGCAATGATGGGTTTTGGGGTCTGCAAAGCCCCCTTTGCAAGCGTTTGAGCTGAACTTTGGTGCTGTCTGGCTATAGGCATAGGAAACCCCCCCTGCAAAATTTCAGCTGCAGATCTCCAGGTTTTGGTGCAGGTAGACCGCTTGGTCTCCAAATGCCATTGTGCTCATCCCCACAGTGTGTTCACTTTGTGGCACAGCTCCCTACCTGGACAGAAGTGCTAAAGGACGTGCCCATGCCGTGTTGGAAGTCTGTGCGGGGGGGAAGGAAACACTGATTTGGCCTCCCAAGACTCAGGGCAGCATGTGGCTTGCAGAACTGGCTCTGCAGACTGAAGGAAAAAAAAAAAGTAAAACCTCCAAAGAAAAGCAAAGCTCTCATCAGCAAATTCACTTTCCTGCATTGATGTGGACCCAGCTGTATTGACTTGGAGCCCTCCAAAGCTTGGGGCAAAGGATTTCAACCCTATGCTTTACCCAGTGGGCCAATTACTGCCTCCCACACCAGCATCTCCAGCTTTGAGCGGGAAGAGGATTTAGGTTTCAGCTTCCACTTGGGGATGGTGCTGCTGGAGAGGGTCTGCGTGGGGAAGAAGCCCTGGAGCTGGTACCCCAGCCTGGCATGGCATCCTGGGGAAATACCAGCTGAGACTCAAGCCAGAGGAAAGGACTCATGGTTTTTGGCACCCATCTTCCTGGGGGCAATTAGGCAGCCTATTGCTTGGGAGTGACCTGGCTTGTGCCTCAGCTGTGGGTGACAAACCCAGATCATGCAGGTTCAGCATTGTGGTGGGGGAAAGCTGCCAGCAGGACCTTGTGAGGCCGTTTGGTCTGTCCTCGGACTATGGGCAGCATGCTTGGCTCACATGGTGCTAAAACACACTGACTGGACACATGTTCCCATGCTGATTTTGCAGAAATGTTGGGAATTGTAGCCTCCACCCTTCCCAGAGTAGAGTCTCTTCCAGTGACGGTTCCAGTTCAATTACCCAGCTTCAAACTGGGATTTCCAAGGAAGCCAAGTGAGTTTCTGTATCCCAAGTCCTGCTGAGTTTTGCTGCAGTGAAGCTGTTTGTCCTCTCCTGAGACCTAACAGTTGTACGAGATACCTCAGTAGGCTTGGGTGTAAATGTAAAACTTACAGGAATTAATGTGACTTCAAAGCCTAAATCCCACTGATTTCTTTTTCTTCCAGTAGTGCTTTGGCATCTAAGTCACAGACTAGGGTTTTCTGGAAATTTTTTCCTTCAATGCTTGCTTTTGTTTTTTTTTTTTTTTTTGAGTGACCTGCAATCCTGAACTACCCAGTGTTTCTGGAAAATTAAGGAATCCTGGAGATGTTTAGCATCCCTCTGAGTCAGGTTCAAGATAAAATACTAAGTTAATATAAAAACTGATTTCTTTCCCTCCTCACTCTTTTCAACTCCCTTCAAAAACTGCTTAGGAACAAACCCAATAACTTTTCTGGGTTTTAGCCACCCTTTACTTACCTAGCTTAAATGGCTACTCCTTTCTTTTGAGAGTTACAGTCTGTATTAGGGTCAGACTTGATACCCCTGAAACACAAAGATGACAGTAAATATGGGAGCTGGCCTCAGGTATAAGGATGAGCATAATGGAGAGGAAGATTGAAGTCTTATTCTTTGCACAGTTTGATTTTTTTTTTAATAATCATCCCCAAGAAATTAAAGCTGTGGAATTGTATCCAAGGATATGAATACATCCGGGGGTTGTGATGACATCGTAAGTCACTAAGGCTCCATTCTCATCTCATTTGTTATAATGTCACCTCTCTAGACATATTTATAACTTTGCAATTTGTGGTTCCCAATCATTTATTCTTGTTAGATAAATACACGGACGGGGGGCTTCGGTGACATCATGGTAAACCATGGGAGTGGAGCCTGAGTACTTTCTGATTGTGCGGCTGAGCCGGAGTCTGGCAGCTTTCCCCACGCTCGTATGGTCACCCACGTTGAGTGATGCTGGTGGGAGGCTGCCCTGGAACAAGGAATGGGATGTGCTTATGTTTTCCTCTCCCTTTTTTCCGTAGGCTGGCATTAGTGTTAATGGCACCCGCTTGGTGGGTGGTTCACCTGAAGGGCCTCTTTGTAAGAAGCTGGAGATGTTTCCTGGGACGGGAATGGAGGATTATGATGGTTGGCACGTGGCACTGACCTGCTCAAAGCACTGTACACCCAAGCTTGGAAGAAGCAGCTGGGCAATTGCGCTGTTCCAGGGCTTCTCTAGTGTCTTGTGCCCAGGCACAGAGATAAAACATCCTTTATATCTGCTTGATCTGTAAAATGGGCAACTCATATCAGATACTTAAGTAGAAAAGAACAGGTGAGAACCTCTTTATAGACATGGGTCAACTTATGATCGCTTTGGAAAGGTGCTGGGGGGATTATGTGGGAGACACGAGCACTGTGAGTGGGTATCGGTGTTGGGTCGCTGACACTGAGCCAACCCACTGCTGATTTATGCTCCCTGTCCTGTCCGTTGAGAGGAGGAGATGAAACGAGCCACTGAAAGCTGGTTGGCATGGCTGCTGCCTTCACACTCTGCTGGAGCTCAGCCTACTTTCATGTTTCACTTTTGATTATGGAAGTCCAAATCGTAATGGGAGATGGTTGGAGCAGTGGAGAGCTGATGGTGGAGCCCTTCACGTAGATGGGCACCAAGAAAGTGGGGCAGGCAGGGGCTCTGACTTGCTGCCGAAGTCATGGGTAGTGAGCTCCTACGGAGAGGGGAGGAACTGGCAGATGCCAAGTCAGTGAAGACTCAGAGGAAGGACTTCAGCAGGCAGCTTCCCAGCCACATTTGCCATGACTGACCAGTTGCTGCTTTTCTTTGAGCATGAT
The DNA here is from genome assembly GCA_011801015.1 of Ardeotis arabs. Lineage (NCBI taxonomy): Eukaryota > Metazoa > Chordata > Aves > Otidiformes > Otididae > Ardeotis > Ardeotis arabs. The sequence goes on from JAAGAY010015070.1 coordinate 45,292, forward strand.
GCTGTGTTTGGAGGTTTTGGAGCATAACCCAGGTGATGGCATGGTCCCACTTCTGTCCTTGCCTTGCTAAATGGACCCTAGAGAACACAGGCTGTTCTCGTGTGAAGGCAGCAAGCTTCCTTGGGGTCTTCTGTTAGCCTGGGCATGCCTAGGAAGGATTTGTTTTCCTCCTGAAGAAGTCGGTGGCATGAGAAAAAACAGTGGGTCCATCGGCTAGAGCTCTGAATAACACTGCTAGCACAGCTCCTTGGGCTCTTGAAGGAGTAACGCCAGCGCACCGCATGCCACTGGCTCAGCCCTGGGGATGTCGGCATTCATCTCGCTGCATCTCCCGAGAGCGCTGTGAAAACCGCGCTGGTCATGGTACAAATATTCTCAGTATTCGAAGAAGCACAAACATTTTCTGCCTCTTTATGCCAAAAACAACAAGGATGGTTGAGGGCTGTTTTCTATGGCCACTGCCTTGCTGTAGCGTAAGGCTGTGGTTCCCAAATAGGACCTTACTACGCTGTTGGTCCACATCACTTGCCATTCTTCTCTATCTACCAGCAAGCAAGATTCAACCACAGCGCTGATTTGGGGCACAACCAATGCATTTGTCCATCTGTCATGTGTCTGGGCACATATGGTCTGCTGAGCAAGGCTGATGAAGGTGGGGATGACAAGGGGTCGTTTGTTCCGTCTTGGTAGATCAGCCTGGATGCTTTAGATGCTGAATGGAGGCATGGAAATCTCTTAGGCTCCCTGCGCGGAAGACTGGACTGGTTATACAATTGGTGCCAAGAGGGGGAATGCTTGTCAGCCCCTTTTTTTTTCCTATTTCTTGCCCAAAAGAGAGAGGCTCTGCTCCTGGTTGGCTTCCAACAGTTGGGTTGAATGGATTCAGGACAGGTTGCATCTGGGTCCAGAGGAACCGGTACAAATTTTCTGGTCCCCGGGCAGTGCACATGCAATGCAGACCCCTCTGCAAACTTAGCAGGAGGCAAAAGCGGAGATGGATGAGACTCTGTGAGAATGTTGTGAGGTTCAGATAAAATCTGCCGTTCTCAGGGCAGGGTCTCTACGCAGTGGTGTCGAGGGTAAATGGAGTTTACCCACTTGGAACGTGAGTGACAGGCTGTTTATCCATTTCTCATCTACACCAGGCGATGGAAATAATTTCTTTTAATATCTCCTCCTGACACTGGGAGGGAAAGGGGGGGACTCACCCCACTGGGGGTTCAGGAGCAGGTGCACAGGGGTCACAAGGAACACCACCATTCCCATGGCATCGGAGGGGGCTCTGGACTTACTGGGAAGACTGCAGGGGGGCTTTCCCCCAAAATTTACACAAGGGTGTACCGCTAAGGAGAGGTCTGAAACCCTCTGAGTTATGTTGTACGCTGTGCAGAGAGCACCTTCGTTTGTTTTCTCTCTGCTGGCATCTTCTCTCATAATCATTCATCCTCTCTATAAACAGATTTCCCAGTAATGGTTTTCATTTTCTTTGAAGTGTCCCATTCATTCTGCTGCTCTGCCCATTCATGTGCTCGGGGTTCCTTGAAAGGAAGACAGACACAAACATCCAAAGTGCTTGAAATATGCTTGTAGGAGGAGGGGGTGGGCAGAGGCACTTCTTTTAAAATATATCTATTTGAGGAGACTTTAATCCTTTCTTCCCCCTTTTTTTAATCTGAATAATTCTTTTTTCATTATTTTTGGGTTGCTTTCCCCCCATAGAGATCCTGATGTAGCATGGTTTTAAATTCCACTCCCTGCAATCTCTTCCTGCTGCTTTAAACTATTAATAAATTGAAAGTGTGTTCTGGAGGCCGATTTAATCTAGCCCCAAAGTTAAGCAGGTGCTGAAGTGGTTTGCTGATGGGGTACGTTTCTGATTCAGGGCCTTCCAGGCTAAGACATGACTGTCATCAGGGCTCGGTGGCTGAGCCTGCGCAAATAGGAAGGAATATTTGGCTCTGAAAATCAGGAATTGTGATCTGCTCTTCGCGAGGGCAGGGAATTGTGAGGAAGGGCTGCTTTTCCTTTTTCCCTAAATGCTGGTCAGCTCTGATGTGCTGTGTCCCATAACGTTTCACCTGTGTCTGGATCCCTGCCTGCTGCAGTAACAGCCCGGATTTAAGGTTTAATCAACACAAATGCTGCTTTGTTTTGTCCCGATGTCCTTTGTCATTGTCCCTGTGGTGTCCGAACCTACCAGTGGTTCCTCATGGGAGCGATCTTCAGCGATCTCCTCTCCTGGCTGGAGAGGAACCTTGCTCTGTCCCCGGAGAATGCAGTCAAAGTAATTCCATGTCCATGACAAGGTGATGGCTTGTGGTTGCCTCCAATGCCAGCCTTATAGATTTGTCCCAGTGCAAGGGGAGACTTCGTGCTTCCAAATAAAATTTAGAAGTGTGCAGGCTTTCTAAGGGAGAGCGAGTTTGGTGTGAGAATGGAGATGAGACCTCAGCCCCGGGTGAAATGGTATCTTCTGCTCTTGGGTAACAACAACCCTGTGAGCATTCGCAAAAGCAAGTGCCCCACACAAGTTCTTGGCCATCCTTCGTGCTTGGAATCTCTGCCCATGCATGCAAGATCATGCGTGGCATTTGGGACTGTGTTTGTGGCCAGCTTGGGGGTCTGCTTAATTATATTTGTGTAGTTATGGACTGGGGGCTTGGTGTATGGGAGTGAGAAAGGGTTTGCTGTTTCTCCAGCAGGTTTTGGCATTGGGTTGGTTTTTGTTAGGACAGATTTGGCTTTGATTTCAGATTTATACGCTGTTCTGTTCTACCAGGCTCCAATCAGCTTTTTGAATCCAGGCCCCCATATAAATGGAGAATTACGATTCTAACATCATGCCTAGTAGCAATAATGATAAACTGGAGATTCTTATTTGAGCTGCAAGCTCAAATTATCTTTCTAGGGACAGGACCTCTGAGCGGCTGCAGACCAGGCAGGACACCCCACATCACGGGGTGGAGGGTTTGTGCCTGCTCGACCAAGAGGGGTGGGCTCTGGACCAGATTTGGGTGAGGAACAGAACTGGGGGAAGGAGGGAGGAACAAGCCAGCCCCTAGCATACCACAAATGTGTTTTATATTGTAATATCAAACATTGGCTTATTCTGTGTTTTCTGTTAAAACAAGTCATAAAAGAACTACTTAAAGGGGACTCCATTCCTATATTTTATATATACCCACAGAGCACATGTGGAGCGCAGATAACGGTGACCAACCTTCCCCCCGC
>JAAGAY010015072.1:2730-83993 GCA_011801015.1 Ardeotis arabs
ATTTAGATTGGATATTAGGAAAAAATTTTTCACAATGAGAGTTGTAGAACACTGGAACAGGTTGCCCAGAGAGGTGGTGGATGCCCCATCCCTGGAAACATGCAAGGCCAGGCTGGATGAGGCTCTGAGCAACCTGATCTAGTCAGGGATGTCCCTGCTCCTTGCAGGGGGGTTGGACTAGATGACCTTTGAAGGTCCCTTCCAACTCTAACCATTCTATGATTCTATGATTCTATGATCTGCATTTATGTTTCTCAGTACGGCAAACAACACTTTGAAGGACCTCTATAGATTGCCCTCCTGAGCATGTTAATTGTCCATCCAGAAAATGAAGCTGGAAGTCTGTCACCTGGCATGGCTGGAAGGGCCACACCCTGGCTTTATCTGCTACTGGTGCAGCATCTAGCAGTTGGGCTAAACAGACCACCAGCAGGAATTTATTCAAGAAATGGGAGTGATTTTCTGTGCAATTCTTCTATAGTGAGGAAACAGGTGCATCTGTGAACACAATATATTCCCAGTATGTTGCTCTGGTCGCATATTAGGAGCCATACAGGCACCATTAGTAAGCCCAAGTGAATTCAGAGCACAGCATCTCTTTTGGAAAATGCCAGTCCTACTGTCCAACAGCACAGTGCACAAGGCAAGTGTCAACCAACCAGTCAACCAGAAAGACTCAACAATCATACTAAACAAAGCACCACTTGCAATTATGTTTTAAGTTTGGTTTGTTCTTTTTTTTTGGTTTATAAACTCTCCAGGATTTTGCCAAGAAGTACACTATGAGCTAATTCTTCCACTCTGGAGTGTTCTGGTTTTGCACCACTGAAGTCATTGGTGGCTTTGCATTTTCCTTCCAGTGAATAGGCTCCAGCTGCAAGAGGTTACTTGAAATAAAAAAGTTGGCATCTGTCCAGTTTAATGCTCATTCTGATACGTGCTCATTGCCTTGCTGTCCACAGTTAGGGCTTGGTCCAAACAAAAGTGTAAATCTCTCTCTGTTTTCTTCTCTTCATTTGTTCTGTTTCCTATTCAGTAAACTAAAACCTTCTACTCTATTGAGTAAATGCCCCAAAAGAATTTTGGTATACCGAACTAGAGTTACTCACAGTTTTAAATTTTAGACATGAATTTAAGTACTTCTTTTTTTAAAAAAGTAGGCTTAAACATTCATCTAAAATACCTGTCAGTGTGGCCTGATAATATAATTTATCAGTGTTTTTCTCTTCAATGCTTTTGACCAAGCACCAGATTTTGAATGTAGGAATTAGGGAAATAATCATCCTTGATTCAGATTCAGCTACGGAGTTGTTATTGTATTTAAATCTTTGACTTTACAACTTGCTATGGATAAAATCAGATAATAATATTAAATAATCTTAGTAAGATTGCATACTTAGAGACTTATTAAAACAATGTGATGATTAAAACAATGGTGAGCTGAGTTTAAACTAAACAGTGAGTATAAATTGCAAGATACAGATCATGACTTGGAATCAGATTTTGTTTCACATTTCTGTGATACTCAGGTGAGGTTTCTGTTCTGACCTGCCTAACGTTTTTTGTCAATACTTCATCAGACCACAACTCCAAATTTCAGATTCCCCAACCAAGAGAAAACCCCTCAAAACCCAAAACAGACAAAATCCTAACCAAGACAATAACAACAAAAAACTAGGGGCTTTTGGTTGGAAAATTAGGTTCAGGTTTGAGTAAAATTTAAATATTGATGCACTGGAAAAATATCCACAACAAAAATAGCACTTCATTTTTGCTTTGTATTTGCAACTGATGAGTGAAAGAAAAGCATACCAAGGAAACAGTCAGCAGGCAGAAGTATCATCCTCTCACTTAGCATACAACACTAAAAGCTATTCCTCTCCTTCCCTCAGCAGTAGACCCAACTCCATTCCCAGACATCCTGATCTCCCTCACCACTCTTACTTCCAAAACATGTAGGTATTTTGCCCCTTTGCTGTGACCTGTCCAGCTGCTGTGACGACACGCCCCTCACATCCTGCTAGGTTTTATGAACCTGAGTTGAACCCAGTTGGTGGCTCTCGCTTTGCTGGCACTGTACAGTGCCAAGAGTTTCTGGGTAGAGGGTCTGAAAGTAACTTGGATGCTTTAGAAAATGCTCAGGGGGTGAGACACACATGCTACAGCCAGGAGAGCACCTGAAGAAATAATTTCTTTCCTTCCTCTGCTAAGATATTATTTTTCAGTCCCTATTGGAGCGCACATTCACATAGATTAAAATGCAATAATCAATTCAATGTTAATCCAGCTGTCATGTGAGGGGCCAATAATTCAAGGACAGATTATTATTTAACAGCTCTTGACAATGTATATGGAATGGTTAAAAAAGCCAACAAGCCAAAAGCAAATATCCCATGTGAAGGCCTCAGCAGACTTGGGTATTTCACTTATTTCAGCACTGCAGATAATCACAGATGTGTTTCATTTCACTAACATGAACTAATCAATTAGTATGAACTAATGAATTGTTCATATTAATATGAAATGAGGATACTTCAAAGCAATGAATTTTAGCTCAAGAAAGCATGTTTGCTAGTACATTTGTAGTTTATTTTTACTATGTTCCTATGATAATAAGTCACTTGTAGCATGCCAAACCATAAGCATAACTCCAGCCAATTCTACTTCATCAATACTTGAGGTCCCATCATTACAATCCAAATGTTATTTTCTGGTTTTTGCTTCAGCTTACATACAGCTTGAAAGCATATCTGGGGTAAAACTTCCATTGTTAAGAATCAGTGGATTGTGACAATACATTCCTAGTAGCACCACAACTCTGGTCTCAAGAAATTTAAAGCATGCCATCAAAAAAAAAAATTCTACTGTAGTTTGGCAAAGCAATAGATCACATTATATGAAATCAAAGGACATTTTAAGGAAAAAAAAAAGTGTAAATAGATGCCCAAATACATGCACCTGTAAGATTTCAAACTCACACTGCACAAGCACAGGCTTATCTATCACCATTTCAATTTCTAACACATTATTTTGCACTGTAGCTTCTGAGTTGGAACTTTCCCCTCTTTTCTTGGCATTTCAGATTCTCAGCAGAAAGGTGGAACACTAAGAAAGATCTTCGTGTTCTTTTCATAAGAAAACTGGAACAATTAATAAGAGATTTGGATGTTCTGATAGGAAGAAATTTTGAACATTTTACAGATAAAATAAGGATAAGATGCTTTATCGTTGGCCTTAACATTAAACATTCAAATTTGCATTAGGAAATTTGGTAAATCTGGCATGAGAAATGAGAACATTTAATGCATAGAAAACCAGAGGAATTTTTAAGTACATATATATCCTAGAATTTCATAAATGCCCAATTAAGAACAAAAGACTTACGAATAACAAAGAATAAATCATCTGAATCCACAGTCCCTTTCCTATAAGAACAGCAAGATATAACACAACCCTTCTTTAAAAGCCTTCAAAACTTAAGAAAAATCAAGATCATTTTAAAGTGCCATTTTCCTGTTACCTTTTCTTCTTCTAGAACGTCAAATGCAGAAATGATGGTCCTCTAGAGGAACTCATGCGTGAGTAATGAAGCCTTCTAACTTACCTTTGAATGATTTACTAAGAGTCTTAGACTCTTTCATCTTATCCAGTACAGCATATCTTAAATTAGGGATGCAGAACTGAGTTGGTCTTACATGGTCTGCTGATCATCTTCACATCAGGTAGGCTAACAGTAGGAAAATGTAGAATCAACTTCCCTGAACCTTCCCATATAGCTTTGGCCACTTTTCTGTAACCATTTATCATGACAGGAATTCAGGCAATAAAAAAATACATGTGCCTACATTTTGGTGAAAAGACTAGCAATTTAGAGAGATGTGCAAATCCAGTTACTCCTGGAGAAAGAGAGGGAGATCTTAACATTTCATTTGACACATTTAGATAATATGACCAATTTATAGAGACTTCCTCCGGACAAATTATTAATTTGATTTATCACAGCCTTTGAAGTTTACCCTACTATCAAGCCTGGCAAACTTTTTCCACTGAAAACATGAGCCAAAGCTGATTACTTAAAAATATGCTTTTTCATGGCACTTCAGGAAGATATAAAAACTGTAAAGCCCATGGAAGTATTTATTTGAGGCCTTTAATTAAGTAATTTTGATTTTGATCTCAGATAAGTTTTCTTCAGAGAAAAGACATGGACTTAATTCACTCAGTAGGTTACTTTTTTTAGGTCTATTTTCTACATTTGCTGTTTCTAAGAGTCAAGCCTACTGACTTTGTGAGAAATACCTTCTCTTTAGCCATATAAAACATACACAAACAAGTATGCATTTGCACAGATACTCATACATATTCTGTAACACAGAAAAACATTTTGCAATGAGAGAGTCTCCTCTGGTATTTCTGTGCATGATTAACAATAGCATTTTGAGGTCACACAACACTGATTGAGGGCTGAGCCTGACTTTGTACTCAACAGTATTTAAAACACTCCATGAAAATATAGCTCTTTAACTTCCTTTATTCTTTTCCTTTACTAAAAGAGTTAGGTTGGACTGAAGGAGTTAGGTCTCTTCTCCCTGTAAAAGAGGAGGCTTAGGGAGGATCTCATCACAGTATTCCTGTACTTCAAGAGCAGCTACAAAGAGGATGAAGGCGCTCTCTCTCTTCACAAGAAGCTACATCAAGAAGACAAGGGGCAACAGGTACAAGTGGCACCAGAAGAAGTTTCATCTTGATGTAAGAAATTTTGTACGTATCATTCACTGTAACAACCTCCCCAGGGACATGGTAGAGTCCTCATCACTGGAGGTTTTCAAGAAGCAATTTGACAGTCTAGCCTCATCTAGGCTCCCTTTCCCTTGAAAGGTTGGAACAGATCATCTTTCAACATCCCTTCCAAACTGAGGTGCTCTATAATTGATGATTTATTAAGTATATGTATTGAAGACCTGTATCTATAATTGAATCATTCTTTTAAGTGTGGCTCTGTTTGCATGTGCATGTGCAGGAGCGTGCACACATATGGGTGTGCTTTAGCAAACACTACAGTGAAATCAACCCACAGGTTAGCTTGGGCCCTTACTCTAGCTCACTGGGCTCCATGCCTGTATTTTGAGCTGATTTGCCCAGTTTGAGCTCATTTCAATTATGCAACTCTTTTCCATTTAAGAACACTATAGGGTCACTAATAGTCAAAAATGAGCTATGGAAGAGGATAACTGACATCTTTCTAATTCCTACTGGCCTGCTCCACTCTTTCTCATATCTCCAGGAGTTTGAAAAGTAGAGCCTGGCAACACTTGTCAGCCTCCAGGATGTCAGGCTCTCCCGGACAGAGGGGCTTCAATTCCTCCTTTCTGCACGTACGTCTGTTTGCTCTTTGCATAAACACGCAAATCTGTGAGATGGCCAAGAAAATAATTGTGCAAATAGCTGAGGGGGTGCCAGGACGACTATGTCGCATGTTGCCCACGTAACTGATGTTGAGAGCGGCTCTGTTTTCCCAATTGCTCTGCTGATTCTAGAAGTGTATATATTTTGCCGTTACACTGTGACAGGAAAAGCAAGTTGGCGTCTGTAAGCCTTTCACTTTGTTGTAACTGCTCATGCAGGATACGGGAATTACATCTGGGAAATTGCATATTCTAGATAATATTATTGAATATCAAAATGACAGCTCCATTAACTTCCCTTTTTTTTTTTTCATTTGTTTCTGCTGGAGTGGTTCCTATTCCACATACTTACAGTGTAAAATCAGCTTTTACACAGAATTTGTTAATTAATACGGATCTTATTCTATTTTATAGTTCAATATCTCAGGGGTTTTTTGTTTTCTTAACAATGTATATGTTCCCAAAGCTAACAGCAGTTCAAATCTTGCAATGTCTTTGTTTCCATAGTAACCACCTCGTTTCAACCAAAAGAAACAAATGGAACACCAAATACATGAGGCCTTAAAATGCCTTAAATTACTCATTTAAGTAATTAAATAAAATTGATAAAACCAGTTTTCTTAATAGAGAAAAACCAGGAATAGTACTTTTTACTTCCTCTCTATGAATTTAAATTACTTTTACAAGAGAGAAACATTATGATCCTCATTTTACAGATTATTCGATTTCCCTAAGATCAAATGCCTTTAATCCACTAGCCCCACTGAGGCTATGCTAGTTTTCCTACTGAGTCAGTGGGCTTTGAATGAGATTCCTCAGAAGCTGATAAAGTTAAGAAGGGGCTCCCTCTTTGTCACAGACACCACGTAACACATGCTTGCACAGGCAAGTAACCTGGGCATTCAAGATATTGATTGATTAGTACTTTGTTGTCAGAGTGGTATCGGTATACTTCATATCAAACTATTGCTCAAACAACATATACAGGATTACCGTGGCAACAAAAACAATGACTCAAAGATGCCTAGGTTTGACGTAGCAGAGGTACGTTGCTCTTGCCACAGTCCATTGATACGTGATCAAAGTGAAAACTTACTAGATAAACATTCCAAATTAAAATTTCTAAAACTAGTACCTCAGAAACAATTTATGAAAAATTTTTGTCTCGATCCTGAATGCCATTTTGAAACTGCATGTCTGAAAAAAGAAGATTTCAGTAGTTCCTGCTGGGTTTGTCCAGACCTTTAAGTCTGTACATTCCCATTACCAAACATCCACTGCAGTATTTCTCCAGTGTATGACATTAGTTGCTGGGTACTTTTCATAGAATCATAGAATCATTCAGGTTGGAAAAGACCTTTAAGACCATCAAGTCCAACTGTTAACCTGACATTACCAAGTCCACCACTAAACCATGTCCCTAAATGCCACATCTATACGTAACTACACATAATTTCAAAGTAAGTAGAAGTCTAATTTGCTTCATTTTGCAGAGTGCTCTACAGGTACCTTCAGAGTTGTCTTAGGTATAAAGGAAATTTCTACATCAAAAAGAGTTTTGAGGCTCAGGGCCAAACAACTAGCACTAAAATTAAATGTGAATGAAAGAAAAGGAAGTCACTGTAAAAGCAATGCATCTAATAGCATAACTTGGTGATTTTCTTAAAGGAAACACTGTACTTGGTAAAACAACTGTTCACCCTGATGCTTGCAGAAAAGGTCCTGAGGATCCTAGTGGACAACAGGCTGACCATGGGCTCTCATGGCAAAGTTGGCTGTTGTCACCTTGAATGTGGTCAAATGTTGGAGCAGGCTGCACAAAGAGGCTGTGGGGGTCTCACTCTTGAAGACATTCAAAACAGTTAGTCCCTAAGCAACCTGCCTTCATTGTGCAGAGGGCTGGACCAGAGGTCTCTTCCAAACTAAATTATTCTGTAATTCCATAATTAAGATGCTTACCTTAATCATAAATTTTACAATAATTGTGAAAATCTGAAGACCTTTTAAGATAGATAGATAGTTGAGCCTTAAATAATTTTTATATAAAGAACTTAATGAAGTATATTTATTTAGCAGTTTTCTTATACACTATTTTACCTTTCACCAGAGCTGTGAGACTTATAATATCCAAATCTGAAGTATGCTAATGTAGTTTTTATAAAAGTACAAGGAACTAATAAATACCTATTAATTTAAGATTTTGTTTTAAATATTCAAGGAGACAGATTTCAGGAAAATCAGCTTTTAAGATTTTTATAAGCTTATGAGCTTTATTAGATATGCCTAATATGCCCATCATTATAGTACATAGATGACAACTTTTTTTTGGACATTTGATTACACTATTTAATGTATGTTGTAAAACATGAGTGAATAATGCAGCTACATAGCTTGTTCTCTTTACTGAATCTATCCTTTGAATTCCTATCTTCTGCAGAATATCATATTTCAGTGAATAATACACTTTTTGGGTAGTGTACATTTATAGAAATATCACACCTCTTCTACTTCACCTGGAATTTGTCACAAAGAAAGAGGCTGTAATTTATTAAGAGATATTTTCAGCTTTCAGGGCAATTGTGAGAGATGGTAAATAAAACAGAGCAGGAACTCAAAGGCATCTTCTGCCTTTACTATTTCATACACTTTATTAAAAAAAAAAACATTCTACGTTTTTTTTCCTCCATTCAGCATTGGTTGGGCACTCTAAGCTAGGGTGGAAAAATTGTTACCCCTTTTTCAAGACTTGGCTTGTCAGCAAGTGGCACCAGACAGTTGCAATTTAGTGATCCTGGGCTGCACTGATAAGCATGAAAGTTTTGAAGAGCTTTAAACTAAAAACCCATCAATGGAGAGAGCAGATTCAAGCCTGCTTTTAACATTTGCTTGCTTGAGATGAAAGCTGTAGGCCAAAAGGAAGACAAAACCTTAAAATGTGTGTGGATTGCTTTACACAGAAGTGCAAATAAGATAAAGATAATTTATTACTACACACTGTTAGAAAAGTGTAAAAAGCACCACCTAAATGAAATACAAATACTTATATAAAACTTGTGCCTATTTCTCAGTTTTCCCTGAATAGCCTCACTGCCCTGTTTTCCTCTGTCCCATTAAATTGTGCTTTTTTTTTTTTTTCCCACAGTCAAAAATGTTACTTAGATGAAGTGAAATCCCTAATTCTTTTGAGGGTATACAGTATGGTTCTCCTAATTAGGACATCCTGTGGAAACTCAATTTAAAAAAAAGACTGGAGAAAAGGGAAAGAAATACTATATAATACTTTGTACTGAAATAATGCACCAATTAAATAAAAATGCAAGCTAAAAATTGCATGCTCTTCATTTTTCCCTGGAGGTCTTGCAAAAGGCTGAAAGCATTTTCAATTATTTAGTCCAACAGATTTAAAAATTTGAGTGCTATTCTGCATCAGATTTGTAATTAGTCATTTTGATAATAACAATGGAGTTTATAATTTCACACCAGGCTGATCATCACTTAAAACCATTTCTTTCAGCTCAGTACATCCCCTGTTAATTGGAATGTTTTGCTAGGGGTGTTCCCATTAAGATAGTCATGTCATTAGGGCCATTAGGCTCAACCTCTTCTCTGGAATACAACCCAGGAAACAGCCCCCCCGAATACACACATATTGATAGCTGGTGTGGATACACTAACCGCTGTCTTCTTCTTCAACTGTGAGCTTTAGGTGAAAAAAAAAAAAATAGTACGCAAAATGTTGCAGTCCCTCTTACACATGAGGTCAGATTCTGCAATTACAGTGGTGATGTCTGGCCTTAAAAAGCTGAGAATTTATAAGGTCTGCCTGCAGCAAGTTTTAAAAAGTAGAAGGTTTGCTATATACAAAGGGCTAAATTCAGTCATTAGCTGAATGTAAGAATCAGATGATTTCCAGAGATGTAGCTCAGTTCATAATTTATCCCCAACTATTTAGAACATATTTCAGACTTTTCAAAGCTGCTACTCATATCAGTAGGGACTGTACTTTCACCTATGATTATGCACATTTGACACTTCCCATTATTAGATCCTGATTTCACATACAGCAATGTCAAACTTTAGTTATTCCAGGATAAATTTCCCAGTTACAGTGTTTCCTTGGGCTGGTTTTATTTAATTTTTATTTTTATGAAAATGTCAGCCAAAACCACCAGCTAATTTCACAAAACAGGCTAGGGGAAATATGCTGCCATCAATGAGAAAACGTCTTGCTCTGCTGTTCCAGTGCTTTGAAAGCTGCTTAAATTTGGCAGGAGAAGTTTCTGTGCCAGATATATGCCTTTTTGCTTTTAGCTGAGAGTCCTTCCAAATTCAGGCAAGACCTGAAAAAACTGTTTTGCAACTAAAAGCTCTGAAAATTGCCAATGCTAGCTGAGCTCCAGACTCCCAGATGACCAGATGGTACGTGTACCATCATCGTGCACCTCGGGGCTACTAAAACCAAATTACAACATCCTTTTAATGACTCCTCCCACCTGATGACCCAAGGCAGAGTCATATTGCAGACCTAAAAGCAGAGAGTTTCTCTCTCCTGTGCCCTCAGTTCCCTTCCCATGAGGGTCCACTAGTCAATGAAGTTCAATTGAAAATTGAAATGAAGCAAGCACCATAGTTTGATTAGAGATAGAGAAATGAGTTCGACATGGGATCTGGTGGATTAGCAACAGATAAAAATTGCTCCTGCTGAGGCAAGATTGGAAGGAGGTGCTGGGAAGAAATGGGGATGGACAGCTGGAAGAGCAGAGTGAGCAAAGAGTGACTTTGGAAAAGGATGATGAGATTGGGAGGCAGGTGAGCTGGAAGCCTTTCTGGAAGTACAGCCAGACAAGAGACCCTGGAAGTGAGAGGGTAAAATAGCAGGGGAAGTGATAAGCCTAAGAATGAAAAAGAGGCAGAGATGGTTGAAGGATAAGGTGAGTGGAGGAAGAAGAGGAGTGGAAGAAGGACTAAGGGACAGTAGGGACTAGTCGGATGAGAATCTGCATAAGGGAATTACTGTGATGGGGAAACAGCTGAGACTGGGAAAATAAAGCCTCGGAGGGCAGAGCCACTGGGGCAAGGGATAACTGAGGGCAGAGCCCTGAGCAGAGCAGTGGTGTGCAGGAGGAGGGGCTTACCAAAAATACATGAGCATCCATGGAGATCCAAGCAGAGTGGGAACCAAAGGAAAAGATTAGAATAAATACGGATGTAGAGCCAGGAAGATGGTACTCTTGGGGCATGGATGCTGAGCACATACAACTCGAAAAGGATTTAAGCAGGCAGGGAGACTGAGACTGGGTATCAGAAAGGTGGAAGACAGTCTACAGAGAGAAGATAGGAATTAGAAATTAGTCTCCCTCAGAGGGAGAGGCCTCTAGGTGAATAATTTTGCAAGCTTAATAAAGGCCTTTGTGCAGACTCAGACTGACAGAGAAAAAAGTCAGCTCCACACAGCATTCTCATAATTCTCAAATGATCCCTATGATATCAGCTATACTTTCCCATTTAGCAAAATATTTCCATCTGCCCGTAGAAATACAATCATATATTGCAAAAGAATCACATAGATGAGACCAGTAGAAGCAATTTTCTGTTTTTAATTGTTTCTCACAATTCTTTTTGCAACCTTGGGTATTCTGCTTATGTGCAAAAAGTGAGAAATGCTGCTCTTCTGTAGAAACTGAAAAAGGAAACTATCAAAGGATTCTTTACTCTTCTGAACTATGAACCTGTGATTTCTCTTTCCATTAATTTTGCCATTGATTTGATTTAGGTAGGATTTCACCTCATCTATCTTTGAAAAGGAAACTGAAATGAAGCACTTGTTCTCCTAATGCAGATTTTAAATAATAAAAGGCTGCAATGTTAATATAATGGTTTAGTTTCCATTCTCATTAAGGATATTTCAGTGTAAGCATCAGCTCTTTACTCTCTGCAAGTCAGCAGGGTGTTAGAGGACAATATTATATCCTACTACCTTCTACCAAGTATAATGTATAACATAATGGAGTTTGTCATCAGTTTTAGTCAGACTGAATGTTTGGTGATCCTATTAATAAGTTCTCCAAATAGAAGAGGCTGTGAATTTTGTAGTTTTTGTTTGGTTTGGCTTTTTTTACTTTTTTGGAATTGCCAATCAAAGAAGAAATTGCTTTCATTTCCCATATTACAATTATCTCACAAAATGTGTTTACTCACAAAATGTATGACAGTTTTGGCCTACAGCAATTTGTTGCTTTGGAAAGTATCTAGAATTTTAAGCATCTGCTTTTAAGGAGCAGATCCTTGGTTTATGTAAATTGTGAATCTGACAAAGTTATTTATGCCAGTTGAGAATATGTCCCTGCTAACTGTGCTGCTGCTATTTACTTCGAAAACCAGGCAAGATACCTTATTATAGTTATCATGACACATCTCCCAGATATCATATTTTCGAGGCTGTGCTACTTAATCTGACATACAATCCTAAGGTTCTACATGAGTCATTTAAAAGCTTACATTAAAAACATGAAACAGTGATATTTCAGGCTAATATAGAACAGCCAAGGGTACCTTTATAGTACAATTATGACAGCTCTTAAGCGTAGGATTTAGCAAAGCAGTGGCATAACTTTGTCATAAGAATGGGAAAATAGATCAGAAAACTACAGGAGGCATTTTTTAGTGTTCTACTCAGTGGATATGTATCAAACAAGTTTAAGGTGGGCTAAGCTGTAGGCATCTCTTGGGAGCAGCTCCCTCCAGCGCGTGGGATCACAGTAGGAGAGACCTTGCTCTGCCGTGACACCAAGCCATATGCTATGTTGCAGGAACTTTTCCTGAGATTAGCCCTATTGCCTGGTCACTCTGTCTGCCTGCAGTGCCCCTGACTAAGCCACCCTGCCCTCACACCCCCACTATGTCAGGTGGTCCTACAACCATTGGCATTCAAAACTTGTGTCCAGCCGCCTGGCAACTCTTTGTCTCACACCGAAAGAAGTGAAAGTCTAGCCTATCAAAGTGCTCCAAAAGCACACTAAAATGTTAATTATGAATGTATGGGGTTCACTGAGGTTCAATTCCATCTTCATTACCAGATGCACTCCAGTCAAGGATGCCACAACAGCCCAGCTGTCCCTGCCACCCTTCTATACCAGGGTTGACACCTTCAGTGTGGACAGCACTGATCTGCATGGATTTCCAATCTGTCTGTATGTTCAGTTCTGCGGCCCTGGCTTGGATTGCAACCAAACAAAGAAGCAGCTGGTGTTATAGTAGGCTCAATGTGTTGACTTAAGTTTTTCAAAGGTATGTTGGCTGCAATTGCAAATATGTTCTTTGTGAGGTACTCATAAATGCCTAGAGAAGCAGGCGTCTATACAGATCTGAAAAAAAAATCTGACACTTATTAATTTCAAAGGGACTTAGACTCCTAAATGAAATGCCACTCTAAACTTTTGAAAATATCAGGTAAAAACTCATACTTTTCAGTCATTCATGTTTCTATAGCCAAAGCATATTTCCCTACATCTTACACGGAGGCCAAATCTGGTGAAAATATCGCATAATGGAAAAAAAATCACTTTCTAGGCACCAATATGGTGATAACTAAACCCGTCTGTGTTCCTTCCATCCAGAAACAAGGCCACTTAGGAAAGCCATAGTGTGACCATGCTAGTTAGTTTGAAGGTATTTTAGTATTCATCCAACACTTGTCATATGCAAAAGGCGAAACATTCTTCCCCAATGTTTTTATTCAGTACTAGCCATTTCTCTTACACTGCTAGATATTGCTATTTGTTCAAGGAATAAACTGCTTGTCTGGAAGAAAAACTGCTTTTGAAAATAAAATTCATATGTCTGACTTGACCCTCACAGAGATATCCCATCAAATCCCAACTCCCTCGTGAAAAAAGTACTTAGGCGAAACAAGATTTACCATTTCTTTAAGAGACTGTGGAAATGGCACATAGCTCTAGTGCACAGAAATATGCTTTTAAATATAACAGATTTACTACATTACTTTCTTGAGTATTTGTCTAAGGAAAAAACATTCCTGACTGATAACATCTGGCAAAGAAAAAATAAATTAATTATGAGAGTCACATTATTTTGAGCACAGGCTGGTAGGAAACAAACTACAGAACAAGTTTTCACATATATTTTGTCTTGACTTTTATTCTCAGGAGTGGTGTTTATTTTCTGGCCTTTGCCATGTCACATCACTGAGTATTTAAGTTCCTTCATCTATAAAGGCAAAAAAAGTAGTACTGGCCTAACTCTGTTTAATGAGCCAATGCAAAACTGCCCTCATGGCAGTACCTAGAGGCCTTCCACAGCTCCTGTCCCTGACACTGCCACTTGCTGGTGTTCATGGGGTGGGAGCAGCCACTACACATGTTCTGGAAAGCTGTACAACTTAATTCTCAGTGTGCACCAGTGAACTGCTTGGGACTGGTTAGATACAAGCCTTACAAGAACACGGAACACGAAGAGTCCTGTAGTCTTTAGCATGATATTGTCACTTGCTGGCTATGATGACAAGGCCAGTTTAAGAAGTATGGGCCTGCCCTCCCCACTGCCCTATCCCAGCTGACACTACTCTGTGCAGCTGCACTGCAAGCCAGGTCTGGGTTACAAAATAAACCTCTGAAATAATGGTGGAGAGAATAGGAATATACTTCAAACCAGGATGAGAGATCCAGTTTGCAACACAGCTGCACAGATAATTGTAGGAGAAAAACCAAGGAGGTGATGAGCTGTGACAGAGCGGGAAGAGCAAGGTGCTGAATTGCCAGGCAATCTTCACATCACAGCCAGCATCTTGTGGATTCACTAAAAAGTAATCGTGACTTAAAAAGTCCCTTTAAACACCATGAAATATATAGATCACTACTTTTCACCAATGTTGTAATATTAAAAGGGGAGAGGAATTTACTGAAGAAAAATATGAAGTCAGCTTCTGGCACTATGTGGGATGATAAAAGAGAAAGAGAAGGAATATAATAACTGTTTAACTGTGCCAGTTCTCAGAAAAGCATAAGCTGAGATGTGTGATCATGTCACCTTGGTCAAACATCATTCAATTTGCAAAACAGCCAGACAACTCCAGCTGCAAATTAATGTTACTTACTCACTAAACCTGATAATTTAATGATATTCAATTTACTTATTTTGAACTAGCTATGAATGTCTTACTTCCCTTCTAAGATCGATTTTAAATTTACGTATGTGGCCAGAAGACTTCCTCTACTTTAAAGTGCAATAAACAATGTCCTCATTTACTTCCATTATCTGACACCATTTATTTCCCACGATGACTGAAAATGTATTCATTACTAGATGTGTATATGCTTGTTTTCAGGAAACTGAATTATGAATGCAGGTTTCCTTACCTGGCCTATCATGGCACTACAGAGAGATACTGCCACAGCTCCTGAATTCTCAGCAAGGTCTGGACTCCAGGGTTGGGTTAGTTCCTTGGTGAGAAAGAAATGAATTGACACAGACAGAGTTTACGGCATCCTTGCATCTTTTATTTATGGTAGATGCAACTTTAAAGAGAGGAATTAGACAGTAAAGTCAGTATGAGACCTGGAGACTGGTTCTGAAATTCCATAAAAGACTCCCTCATTCAAAACGTCACACTGTTTCTCTAAATAGAGGGAGGACTCTGTTAAAGGAACTCTTAGTTTTATTTGCCTTACTTTTTTTCTTTTTTGGCAGCTAGTGACTTAATTTCAAAAGTTGTTAAAATAGCTTTAGTATGCCATTTTTGCTCTCACCCTTTCATCAGCACTACAGCATGCAGGAGCATATAATGAAGTGTGTCAAAATATTAGTCTTGCCAAAACCAAATCTTTCCCAAAGGTTCATGATTGTAACAACCAGTGCCAGTGAGACGGTGGATAACAAATTGTCTCGAAGTAAGTGGTGAAGCAGAACCATCCTTTCTATCCATGAGGTCTCAGATTAGCTGAAACTGCTTACAAAGCTTCTCTAAGTGACATTTTTTCTAGGTTTCTAGAGTCAACACCATTTTCTTTATGCTTATGACTTACAGCCCTTCTGAAAATGAAGCTACTTTTACTTAGAAATGTTATTGATTTGTTTTTCCAGATGCCTTGGATTTGAAGGACACATTTACAAGGCATGGATTTGAATAAGCACTAGAAAAATTAGGCTCCTGTGAGTATTATATTTGGGGCACTCTAACTCCTGAATAACTTTTGCAAATCTTGCATAAGGTCAACATAGTTGATTTACTGATTGTTGATTGTAGCATCTATATGTTCTGCCACACAAAGAAGCATCTTAACTGCTAGCTCTATGAGCAGAGGGTCAGTCAGATTTCAGCTGGTCAGAAATACTTTATTTGCATGCTATTATAGTTCCCAAGAACTGGTCTATCCTAAAGAGCTGTTCTTTAATTAATTCTTTCCAAAGAATAATACCACACACTCAGCTAATTCATCATATATAAGCAGGTAGACTTTGCCATTTGCAATGATAGCGCCCCATTTCTACATCTGCTGAGCAGGAAGGGAGCCTTTTTCTCACCTCCTGGAACGGTGCAGGGGGCTTAGGTTGGAATTTGTCAAGCTGCATGTTTGTGCTCACCCTTAAGCTCCTTCATAATTATGCAGACAGTTACCTAGCACCAGGAATTCATCTAAACTATGCCACTTCTACAACATGCAAAGGCAGATGTGAGCCTTCAAATTACAAAAAAAAAAAAAAAGCACATGAAATAAATCAATATTCAGAGAATCAACAGAGAGGAAAGGACAAAACATTGAATTTTGATCCTGCTAGAAACCCTTTCCTTTTTTAGTGCATGAGAAATTTATCTATAAATAAAATGTCACCAGTAAATATTTGTAAAGTTAAAAGAAATTTGTAGTAATTAAGGGCAGAGCTGAGCACTGAAACATTCCCTCCAGGGACACTTACTCAAATACTGCCTTGTTTAAATGTTAGAAAATTTAGGCTAAAACTTAAATAATGATAATTATCCATAACCCATAGATGACTAATTGATTACTGATGAGTGATAGTTGGTCAAAATTGAACTAACTTATGTTCTTTACATGTAAATATTATAGATTGTACTTTAAAAACAATAATTTATCATTAGAGAAGTATCCCCAATGTTTATAAATAAAAAAACCTTAAACCTAACATTTCTTTTTCCCTGCATTTTTAATATTTACTATATTGTTATATAGTGGATCCAAGATTAAATGTGAATTATTTAGTAGGTGTGAAATACTCACAATAAAGCAACAAATAAGCAACTGAAATGGCATACTGTCCTCTTTCCATCTCCTGCTGCAGAGTTCTGTCACACATCAGAACTCTGCTGTGCTAGATACCGAATAAATGTAACAGAAAAATTTAGTCCTCACCCAAAAGCAGCTAAACATTACAAGCAAAAATCCTACCATTAAAAAAAATAAAAATTAGTATCACCTTTTATTAATGTTTTTTAATTCCTTCACATACAACAAATATTCAGAACAAGCAAAAATAAAAACTTCACTGCTTTGGAAGTGCCATCTTAGAGCCTGAAGTGACCTTGCCTTGAATCACCAAGCTTTGTTCTAGCTAAGAGAACTGAATGTCAGAAATGGATGTGCATTTGGAGACTGGTAGCACTGGGACAATGAGAAGAACAGGGAAGACAGATGCAGCAAAAGTACCACTGTATCGGCTGTTCAAAGGAACCATGGGAAGCTGCAATTCAAGGGACATCAAAACAGGAGGATACTAAAGTGATGGTGAAGTAACAGGGCTGAAGCAATGTCTGGGACATGCAATTGTGGCAGCAGTACCATGGACAATGAGGAGGAGTAAAAGCAAAGCTGGAATCAATATTCACAAGGAAGCAAGCTTGGGAGCCTAAATGGGGAATGATCAGAATGTGGGCAAGCAAGTACATGAGCACGTGAGCAGCTGTATCGGAAAATAAAAGGCTGAAGATTTGAGAAACTTCAGCCTCTCTGAAAGCATTGTTTTAGACAAATGCATACATACAGACATAGATACATAAAGATATATATCTGCATATGCATGTATGTATACACACACCGATATATACGCATGTATTTGTCAGTGGTCAAAAATATCTTGAAAAAATGAAATAACTTATTTGAATGTGCATTATTGAACCAAGGCAACTGGCTGATTTTCTCCAGACTCCAGCAATTTTAATATTTCTTTCATGCTGGGTTTGTTTCTCCCCAGCTCCTTCCCTTTCAGAGCTTGTTCCTGACTGATCTCAACTGCAACAAGCTAAAACCAAGCACGCTGATAGAAGTACTGCCTGAGTGTATGGGATGCTGAGATATGACTCTCAGAGAAAGATGTCAAGCCCCACAAATGTCATTAAAGGTCAGAGTGTCAAAAATCTTAAAAATTAGTTTCTTAGCTGCATATTCTCTGAGGGAAAGTTTTAAAGACAGCAGTAGACAGATGGAGACAAGGAAAGAGTTGCAGCTATTGAGAAAGGAAGTCCATGTGGTTTAAGGAATAAAAGTAAGCGTGGGAGCACAGGGAGGAAAATGTGTGTGAGGAAAACCACAGGTGGCCGAATGTATTCTAGCAGAAAATGAATGAAGGCTGCAGAGTTTTGTAAGAATGATGATAGAAAGAGAACTGTATTAACTGAATACACTGGTCAGAGATTTCATGAGATAAGGAAAAACGTAGGCTTTAGCTTCTGCATTTCCTTTTGGCCCCAAGATGATTCTTTCAACACAGCTACAGATAAGGAGCTGTATTTTCTTTCCTGAATTGCAGAGCAATTTTCTCATCGGGTATGACTATGCTAACATGTGGTGTCTGTGTTACTGTTGTGATTTCAATGTTTATAAATAGTTAAATATCGAACATATATTATATTGAACATACACTTTAACTTTGGTATCCCATATTATTGATGTGAACAAGTTGCCTTAAATGCAAATCAGCAGCCTACCTGTGACTGGAGCATGCAGTTCCTATCATCCTCTTTCACAAAGTATATGTTCACTTACAGAAACAGTTATGAACTTCCAGCAGGGAGTTCTCCCTAATCATTACTAAAGAATACAAAGGTTATTCTGAGATGGTTCTCCTTGTTTTCTTTCCCTCAAGCAATTTCTGTCTCTCTCCACAGAAATTGTATTAAAAACTGATCATTCCTGTAGAAAAAATAATAATTATATATACCAGTATTTACAAAAAATAGCAATAGAAAGTTTGTTCCCAAGTTCCTAATTGTCCCTGCTCCCTCTATTTAAACTAGAATTCCACACACAATTCAGTCACCCTGATACCTATAGATCCCTGCAATAGTTCTGTAAAGATAGGTAGTGTTCACCTTTGGACTAACTCTTTCTTTGCAACACAGATTGACATGACTTAATTGAGGAAAAAAAAATCCAAAACACAAGTGTATTTCTTTGAAAGTTTACACTGGAATAGAAATTTAATCTTTCTGACCTAATATGTATAAGTGACAGGAGATTCAGTTACTGGTTCTGAAATGATCAAAACTGTAGAAGTCAGTTACAGAATTAAAAGTGGCTCTTTGCCGAGGCATTAGACTATATTTAATTTAAAGGTTTTTTTTCTTGCAGACTGAAGAATGGAATAGAATATTAGACAGTAGACGATAGAAGATAAGATAATTTCTTAAATATTAAGAGTAAGGATAAGAAGAGAGTACATAGTTTTATTTCATTCAGTCTTAACTTTCTTCTAAATAATGAAAAGCAATTTAATAATGAATTCCCCTGTTAACATAAATAATAGCTGTTTCCAATGCTTATCTCATGTTCTCTACGAAAATAATACAAAATGACTGTCATCATTTTCCTGATGTTTTTGGCTCTTGATCAAAGATGAACCTGATCTGATCTGCCTGTGCCCTATACTGAGATTTTCTACTGAAAGTCACACTGCAGCATTCATTATTTGTGAAGTTTCGGGTTGCTCTGTTTGTTCCGCTATGACATAATGCTTTGTCAGACTTTTAAGATACTTCTATCTAACAAAATTAAAAATAAAACATTCGTTCAGCTTCCTTTTTTGAAATAAACATTGAAAGATTTGGAATAAAATAGGTAATCCAAATCTGAAACCTAGATAGGAATTGAGATTTTTTTTTAAAGTTACTTGAGGGAGCAATGTTTACTGGTTAGAATATGAGCACAATACTCGTACTTTGACTATTGACACAAGAAAAAACCCTAGGTTCCACCTCAAGGCTTGGCAACAACTATGGGTGAGATGAACACAATGCTTTCTGTTCTTGGTTTAAACTAAGGCTACACTCACAGAAACTGTGGGAGTAGATACGGTTTTGAAGTGCTTCAAGAAGAGAGAGCACAACAGAAGTGATGAAAGAACGTTTGTGGTGCTCTGCAGTGTCATGTTGCTTCCACTTCATGCTGCAGTTTTCTTTGAGGTTCCAACAAAGCTTTTCGCCCATCCTCCCTAAGTTCCGCTACTACCTTAACTCAAAAGTTTAGATAAAGATTCTAGATTAAAAAACCCAGACAAAAATCAGGAGATCATAGCTATATTTGTCACACTGTCCAAAATTCACCATGAGCAATGCTAACCCAAAGACTGAAAGAGTTGACTTTCAGGTTCAATCCAGTATACAATACAAAGCCTGCATGATCTCTGTGATCTATACTGCAACCTTTGATAGCGACGCATAGGGATAAATAAAGTCACAGCTAGTAGCAACAAGCTGCGACTCTGATTTTCAAACTTAGTTATACATGCTGCACTCCTACTTCACAATGATGACTTAGAATACACAATAATGCTAGCTGTAATGCTTTAAATGGACCCTAGCCCAGACAATGTTTAAGACTCAATAATTTTTTATTTAAACCTAGAATACCAAGGAATTTAGGGGATTAAAAAAAATAAACTCTTCTATTTTTTGTTTATTTATAATTTTCAAGTGAGTCTGTCCTGCTTTATGCAGCCCTACATGTAAAAGAGTATGTTCCTTTTTTCTAACATGTTTGCGTAGCTTTGTCATGTGGTGGAAAATATGACAAAGAGAAAGGGATGCTTTCAGTTTGTTGTTTCTCATACTGTATTAAAACAATGTTGGTTAGAGGCATTCCTAGAAAATACTATTATTTAGCAACTCTACTTAGTGCTTTGAAACGGCAGCTCTGGGCTTTATCCCATAGCCCCTCATATGAGCGACCCTTACTCTTGCAAGTAGTACAACTGGTGATAGCAACAGATTGCTATGTACCACATATTTCTGTTATATGGGGCTGATACACTGTATTGGTTTTTACTGTTCATGCCTCTCCTTTCTTAAAAGCTTATCCATTGAGATATCATGTGCAGTCTTTAAAAGCTCCATTGCAAATGGTACCACAAAATGCAAGATAATTTACATTTGCAAGCAACACGCATTGGACTGCTGTGACCTCTTGCAGGTAAAGTTTCCATGACAGTTATCCCACCTCATAGGACCTAAGCACACTGAAGGGGCAGGTAACCCATAAGGGCAGAATAAATAGCTTCCCGTTATCTTTAGCCTAGGCCAACAGATGCATGCCACAATGTATCCAATGCATATATTTAGAAAAGTTGACATTATCTGAAAACATAGCCTTTTTTTTTATGATGTCTTGAATTAACTATAATCCTGAAGGTTTACACATTGTACAAGTGCAGTATAAAATGATACATTAAATAATTATGAACCTATCAAACAAATACTGCTCATAAACATCCATCTCTGATTGTCTCAAAGCAGAGGTCTTCTATAATTCATGAAAGACATGACTTAAATAAGGAGACCACTCAGTCTGGCCATTGAGGAATGGAGTCAAGGAACCCCATGAACCTTGTGAAAGTAAATCGACCTCCTTATACCACAGTCGGACTACAAGGATAATTAAGTAAAGTAGAACTGCACTTAAAGTTAGACGCAACATTTGCATCAAACATGCCTGAACTAAAAAATCACATTTGAGATCCCAGTCCTGCAGACAATTTTACACCTGGATTTAATAAGACACAATGTTTCATGGTCCCCTGTAGAACCTTAACTATGAAGACCTAATATTAGAATTAGACCCTCAGTCACCTATATATGGTAAAAGTACCTATGGATCTTTACAAAACCAGAGGAGACATTATCTCTGCCTTGTAAAATTTAAACCAAACAGCCAACAGCAAACAGAATAATGAGTAGTCTGAAACAGTGTGTATATATATTTTTTTTCTCCAAATTAAACATTAAAAAATCTATTCTAGAAAAATCCAATATTTTAAAGGTTTCCAGACACGCTTTGCGTGGAATGAGACAAAAATACTATATAATGATATTATTAGGGCTAGCAGAGGAGTTAATCGATAAACAGCAGTCAGATACCTAATTCACGGGGCAATGTTCATGGTACTTGGGCATTTAATTGCTCAATTAAGCACTCAGTCTAAGCACATGGTTTTTGCCGGAGTGCTCTTATGATTTATACACAGTATGATTCCCTGGACCTCACATGAGACTTTACTACTCAAGATGCAGACAAAACGCTCAAATTAATCCCAGTAAATTTTTCATGGGTACAGCCATCAATTTCCTCTGGTACTTGTGCAGTGGCCTCCAAAGTCATCCAAGGCTTTTTTCACTGATGCAAATGAGCCCTGAATGAGGCCTGCCATCATAGAACAACATTAATACCAGCTTTGAAAGAGTAGGGTACAGAAACCGAAGCACACACGTAAAAATGGATGATAAAAACTGGATGGTACTTTGTAAGGAGTCACAATCAGCACAGAAAAAAACTAGGGTAATAATTAGGTCTAACTCCCTACACATAACCCACAGTACTTAGAGTAAGACTTAATTTGGTGATTCTGGATAAAATTTTTTAGGTGAAAAAAAACTTTAAAAGTTTTTCATTGAGTGTCACATCTATATTCACTGAGTTCTTCAGTGTATTTCAGAGCTGTAAATACATTTCACATTGATACCTAAAGGCTGAAGTAGGTACTGAGTTCAGCTAGATGACTCCTGCTGTACTCTGAGGCCCAGAGCAGCACAGAAAGAAGAAACTGCAGTACTTTTGGTGAATTAACTTCAGATTTGACCTACAGAGGCAGCTTTGTATGGGATAATGTTAAGTAACTCACCGTAGGTTCATTTAATCCTCAGGTCTCTTGCAAACAAGGCTGCCAAATTGCATAGGTGCTTTGTGAAATCACCTATTGTACATCAGACGTCGAACTGAGACTTCAGTGTTCATCCTCTGCCAAGTCCCCAGACATGAAAAGCTCATGTTCTACCTCACTAAAGACCCTTTTTGTGACAGCAGAATGAGAGCTGCAACAGACTGCAGGTTGCCAATAAAAATAAGAGGTTTACTAAACTTTTTTTAGACATTAAATGCTAGCCTGAGGGTCTTTAGCTCTTGGGTGTTTTCCATGATGTGAAAAAAATACAGCAAATACACAAAACCATTTTACATAATGACAGTCCCATATCTTGTAAGAAGTCATTCCGCTAAAGGGCAAGTTCCTGCTCCCATTTAAATCAACAGCAAGATTTCCACATACAGGACTGGGAGCCTTTACACAGCTTTTATCTGCCTTTTCTTTTCTTCCATATTTTCTAATCATAGAATTAGCGTATTAAATATGCTGATTTTTATTCTTTCCTGTCCTTCTCTCTTTTAAAAGTTTTTACAAATTAACTAAGTAAAATATATGTCTTGAAATACTTGTATATCATTAAATCACGTTAAAACAAGGCTTTTCACCAGTTAATCTATACGTCATCAAAATAAGCAGCCCTTCAGTTCAGCCAAATAGCAAGTTATAATGCTCAGGGAGGTCAACAACTGTAACAAGATCATGAACTCTGATGTTCTCGGGAATAAGAAGTCAATAAATAACTAAGAGGCCCACCAAACATCTGCCTCAGAAATATCTTAAAATGTATTAGAACCACAGATTTCAGAAACATAGCAATTACCCTCTTTTCATATGAAGTTTGAAAGCAAAAAATGCATTAGCATACTCAAAAGAAATGTAATTATATACTTTAAAAATAAAAGTAGTTGAGTAGCATTATCTTAATTCAGGAGGAAAGAATGCAGTCTCAGGAGGAAAAAAAGAGTCTCCAAGAGACATCAATTTTTGTTCTTTAAAGTAGATGCTAACTTATTTTGTGTCTCTTATGAGTCTCTGACAAGAAAAAGAAACAAGTAGACACAATAAGAAGTCATTCCAGAAATTCAAATTCCTACTGAAATAGTGTTGTGTGAATTGGAAGCATTAGTAGAAAAACAGGATGTATTTTCCAACTATTTTAACCATAAATTGTTAGGCTACTAATTCATGAACGAAATAAACGAACTGTATGAAATAAAGAAAATAAAGAAGAATTAAATGAATTAAATAAAGATCAAATGTATAACATCCTAGTGACACATCACCTTGGACCACACAGTCATTCTTTCCTCTTCAAGACTGATATAACTAGTATGCTTGCAGGACATTTATATAAATTTCAAATACTTACTAGAGATATTTCCCCAACAGAGTCAGTTTTTCTAGTGAAGCATCCACACACAGCGTTAAGTGGGTCAGCAAAAGTAAAATGGACCGTTCTCACTATGCAAAAACCTCTCTGGAGTTAGGTGGAAACAAAACCACCACCAGCTTTCTATGTCCACCATCACGTGGATCATCCAGGGTAGCAGGAGCTTAGGTTACATAGAAGAGGACTCTGTTATTGCTAGGCAAGATTTCCTGATCGAAAGGCTGTGAATGTTGGCTGTATATTCAATAAATTGGAGGTGTTATGGACATATAGAATGGCTGGGGCTACAAAAGCCATCTGGGCAGTGTGTGACTTTTCCCAGGGACTTACTGAAGGCTTATTACACAGTTGAAAACTAATACATAAAGTAGTGCATTTTCAGGAAGGCTAGGATATTCTGACAGCATCAGAATTCCTATGCACAGGTAAAGAGCAGTTTGCACGTACCTGGGTGGTGACTGCTGGAAATCCCAAAGACGTTTAGGATTCCAGATGAAGAGCAGTAAAATTAGAAGCATGTGATCCATTAAGAGTTACCATCTGGAAATTCTTTTATAGCCTTTAAAATTTGCACAATCCAGAAGGAGAGGGCTCACCTGAGAAAACCTGGGTGTATGGAAGCTTTTTATTACAGACTTGCCAGGGATAAGAATGTGAAAAATATATCATAGTAATGAATGCTGCTGAACTTCAGGTTAGCCAGAATCCGGGAACCACAGTAGTTTTCCTAAGCCCATCTCTCCCATGAAGTCCACCTGAGCAGAATGGACAAGGCTGATAGCAAACATCCTTCTGATCTGATGCAGAGTTGATGTAGAAAAGCTGTGTTGTTAGTATACAAGCTAAGCTCAGCTGAAAAGCTAGGTAAAAACTAGTACTATAGCTCATTCATCATTAAGAAATTCCACTTAAACTAGTAAGGTGTTATTTTCCAGAAATGGATAAATGCTTTTTGCTGCCATCAGCGGTCTACTACAGTATCAGTATCTGTATTTTGAAAAAAAAAAAAATGTTAACTTCTTAAAATGGAAGTTCCCTCCCTGGGAATGGACCTCCGGCTCACACACAATAACTATGGCAAAAAAATTTTGCCCATTCTAACTTTATCCTGTAATTGAAAGTTTGCAATCGTAAACTTCTACTTAAATAAGAACTAAGCAATAGAAAGTAACATTGTAGATGAGAGTCCTTGCAGAAATTAAACTCCAGAGCTTTTCAGAAGGAGAGGTTCGTTATGATGGCACTTACTTTTAATAAAGAGAAATCAACTAAAAATTTGACAAAATCAGAAACTTTTTCCATATTGCTTATTATTTGGATAATTTTAATTCCCAAGACTGTGCTCCATAGGCTGTTAAACAAACTTCCATACTTCTGGATTTTAGCTGCAACCAATGTGAAAGTGCAGAAGAGAGCACTCTTTTGGCATTTATTGCTTGACAATGTCCTAAAGCTATCAAAAATCAGTGGTTGGAAAACAGCCTTTTCCCAAGGCGTCACAGAACAATTCCTTGATTGTTTTCAAAAGCTTGGCATCCACAAATCTCCCTCTCCTTCTCCGCCACATTGGGAAACCTGATGTTGGGTTCCAGAGGACTTGGCAGCGTCTCTTCTGTTCCCTTCTGCTGTTAAACCACACACTGCCCTGGGGTTTGCGAATCAGATGCACATCAGGCTTCATGGCATGTCTCTGACGGAGAAGCCTTTGAGCAATGCAGCTCTTCTATACTGCGTGGTTCACAAACAAGAGAAGCCCCTCAGTGCTTTGAGGCTGAAACACACTTGCAGGGACGAATTGCTAATAGACAGTTTCCTAACGCTGGTAGGAGAAAACGAGCCACAGAATCTATGTGCATCAGTAAAGAAAACCTTCCTTACATGAATGAATGAAACATTGCTTGTACAAACAAGAAGAATGTAAAATCTTTCCTTCTTTCTCCTCCAGTTATTAATCTGTAGTGCAAAAACATACCATTCAGTAATCAGAGGGATAACTCATGCAAACACCAAAAAAGCTGATTTTTAGTGGTTTTTTTTTTTTCCTTCAACCTCTGTGTGAAGCTTCTCAATTTGAGATGTAACCTTGGGATTTGCAAAAGTACAGAAAGCTGATCCCTGTTCAGAAAACTTGTCCCACCAGTGCTCTCACTAAATTACAGCTGGTCAGTTGATTAAAGATTAAGGTATCCAGAAAGGACTGGATTTGAAGACCACAGAAATCCAGCTGCAACAAGTGGGCCAGAATGGCCCAAACTTGGATCCCTACCCTTCAGTAATAAACGTCCTGGTTAATGATCTCTGAATGTAAACAGGTGGGATCAGATGCAACACATGCAAAAGCAAGCTACAGAGATGAGGAAGCAAAGATGGGATGTTGCAAAGATATTGCAATGATCAAAACTGGATTGACCACATATCCCGAACCAGGCTGTAAGAACAAAAGGGCATTTTAATGGGTGAAAAATATTTGTAATATATTATTCTCCTCACATAATAAAGAGGAAGTCTCTTTTTTTCCCTTTGCCATTCTCTTATACATTAGATTGAAACACTTCCTTCTGGTCTTCTCTGCCAAGTCTCAGTATCAGAGGAAATATCAGCTCACTATTGTTAGTATATAAATTAGCTGAACTTCATCTAAGACCAGTCTGTAGAACTATTGTGCCAAAAAAAAAAAAAAAAGAAAAAAAAAAGGTCAGTATTCTCTTAATGTACAGCATCCCTATTTTAAATAAACCTGCACAGAAAATCAAATTCCTTTGGAGAAGGTAAAGGACTATAAAGGCGTGAATAAGGCAGCACGTGGAAAGCAGTCTCCACAAGTGTCTTAGCTCCACGTAGGCCAGACATAACCAGACATAACCGCTTTCATATTGAATATTATCTTATTCTGCACTACGTAGGCCTGTGACTGTAATGGATTTTCTGGGTCAGCAGCCAAACTGAAATATGGGAAGCCAAAAAGTGGCTGTGTCTCTTAGGTCCTGTCCCCATCCTGGATGGGGAAAAAAATGAACTTGACTCAGAGTTCTCACTTTTTTAAAGAGAGACTGAACCTCCAGGCTCTAGGAGAAACAAGCAGGAAGGCAAACACAGCCAACGACATCTCTGCTGTTAAAGCTGTTTCAGCAGCTGTTCAGGCTGCGGACCCCGGGGACGGCAGAGCCCAGCACCTCTGGCTGGCTGGGCACAAGAGACACCATGCACGGCACCGGGGAGAAACTATGCTACTGTGCTTTACAGAGGAAACGGCCAGAGGAAGAACGGCTTTCTACCCTCACAGGTGAAAGACAGAAAGTGCAGTGAAGAGAGAAAGAGAAGGACCCACTCCAAATTCCCTCTAATTTTCTCCTTGGAAACACTGTCCTTTTGCAGAGGAAGGTGCGCTTTCCAAGACTCTCATGCTGAGATAAAAATTAAATTCCATAATCCCCGAGTCAGTGGGTGAAAGAGGGGCAACACGACTAGAATTTATGTCCAGGCTGTTTTTTTCCTCACCTCAAACCAATTCTGCAGTTCTACTCAAAAGTGGAAACAGCTTTGGGATCAAAACTCTATTTGTGATGAATTTGTGGTCACTAAAAATGTTACCCAACTCTATCGATTAAATTGCAAGATAAGGTCAGTCTGATCCTTCCAACAAGCTCAAGATTATGCCAGCATTTTCTCAGCGACTTTCCAGAACTTTACAGTAGCCAATTAACCTGACCAGGCAGGCCAAAACCATAGTCATCACCCAGTAATGCTAAAAAAATCACAGTGGAGCTGTTGAGCAACTGTTACAACATTTTTTGGGAGTATGGCATAAGATAGAGGCACCCGATTGCCTTCAGCAATACTGAAGGTATTACATACGAAATCCAGGATAATTGTAAAGCTTATTGTGAGCTGAAACAACATGGCAACAAATGATTTCAGCCTCTCACTAAGATTGCCAACACTCTGCCATTTGGCAAACCTCTGAGAAGACACGAATATTTGTTTTTCTAAATCTCAGATAGCTTTGGGTTTGCAAAGCTACATAAACAAATGAATTACACAAAATCCGCGACTGACCTACAAATCCCACCCTGCCTATTTCTCTCTTCACTTCCCCTTCTGGCAGTTCAAATTCAGAAGACATCAATCTGTAGCTAGCGTAGATTTATGTTGCTGGAACATTTATTTTGAGGCCAATTGTTAGCTCTAATAACTATTTTTTATTTCTATCTGAAAGAATGTTTACTGGCCAATGCTGAGCAACTGAAGGATACAGCAGTGTCATTTTGTCTTCTTGCTTTAAACTTTAGGGTAGAAAGACTACCAAACCTCAAAATAAAGTTTAGCTCTAAGTAGACGTATATATATACACATACATAATAGGGATTCCTACCTAGCTCTGAGCAATTTGCTCATAATATTTTTTAATGTTCTTTCCACATCAAAGATGTTCTATCTTTACACTTTCCTTTCTTTAGCAATTTTTTTTTTTTTGCTTTTCATCAAAAGGCTGAATTTTTTATCTTTCCCCTCGCATCCCTTTTTCAATTAGTTCTGCTAACACTGCTGTCAGTTGCTTCTGCAACTTTGCCAGTAACTGCTATGCACTAAGGAATAAAAACAAATTAAAAATTAGAAGAGAATGTGAAGGACTTTATTTGAAGACAATGTGAAGGACTTTGGTGGCTTCATCTGATCAGCTGTCCCTGAGCTGAAGTGTTAGGTAACTCCTTTGTGAACATGTAATGTTAAATATTGATGAATATCCAATTCGGAAGCCATAATACTGAATATTCATATTGGAAACACAATCCCAGGAGCTTTGCTTAGCATATAAAGGAACAGAAAATAGCTGTTAAACTAAAGTATGCTTTAAGCTGCAATATTTCATATATGTTTAATTAGAATGGGCATACTAAGGCTTATTAAACACAAACATTTAAAGACTCAGATTTGGCCCAAATGCAAATTCCTCTCTCCTGAAATTAGAATTTAATCTGGCGTCACTTTTAACACAAATTAGAAATAAAACCCCCTTTCTGACAGGAGGACACTGGTTTTAGTTTTACAGTTTTGTAACCAAGAAAATTATTGTAGTAGTCACTTCATCAAAACTCTTGGCACTTTAGTGACTGTTTTTTTGATCTTGAACAGCCCAAGCAAAGACAATGTTGGTGTGTTCAGCACACATTCATCATGGAAGTTTTTACAGATGTTTGAGTTGTGTGTTGTATCTCAGTGTGCCAGCCTGGGCCCTGACAGCGCCAGGGGAATTCATCACGCAAGAGGCCAAGCTGCCCAACATCACTGCTTTCCCCCAGATGGGAGGTCGTTTAAGTTGCGGTCAAGTGTCCACACACTTGCTGACAGCACAGACGGGGAATGTTTTTGTAG
Source organism: Ardeotis arabs (assembly GCA_011801015.1). Taxonomy (NCBI): domain Eukaryota; kingdom Metazoa; phylum Chordata; class Aves; order Otidiformes; family Otididae; genus Ardeotis; species Ardeotis arabs. Next base: position 32,062 of record JAAGAY010015072.1, read on the forward strand.
GGGACCAGGCAGGGAGGATAAGTAAACTCTGTGCCTACTTTGGGGTTGTGACTCTTCTTACCCTGATGGTGGCAAAGCTGGGGCTCCCACAGGCTCCCTTTGGTGGACCCTCTTTCCTCGTTGATCTTGTCATCGTGAAGCGCAGTGGAGAATTTTTCTAATGTAACCCATCTAAGGTTTCTCCTCCTGTCCTCCCCTTGCCTTCCCAATAGGCTTTCCAGTATGGCTTGGATTAGCCTTACGTTCTTGCGGTTTCTTTTTTCAGATTTCGGTCTGGCCATTTGTTATCTCAGTTCTGTTTCTCCTCTCTCTGTTCTTAGAATGACAGAACACAGAATCACCTCTCTGGATAACATTATAAATGCTTTGCTGTCGAATTGCCAGTAACAAGTCTCTGCCAAATTTATATTCCACAATTCCCCAAACAGCAATTTAATTACATTATTTTCGATACAGCACCATAGCAGCTGCATTCATTTGATGAGGATTCATTATGGTTTATGGTGAAAACAATGGCAAATTAGCTCTTATGTGTTCTGGAATTTGCTCTTTATTTAGTTTCGAATAGCCCTGTTTTAGTGAACATGACTCCTAAGCCCATTTTATCCTGCAGTCTGTGAGAAAGTGGGAAGGCTGTGAGAGGAGTTCTGAAAAATCAGATATATATCCACCTGTTGCAGCTTAGTTATTGAAGTCCTGCTGGTTTGTGGTTAAAAGGGAATTACCAGAGAGATCCATGCCACTATATTTTAAGGAATAATCTAGGAGTATTTCAAAAGTCATGTGTATAAATCAAAATAAATACATAAATAACAGATCCTCACTTTTGCCCATATTCTTCATGGATGAACTTTTCTCAAAGGAGAAAAGATTATACCCCTACCAGAAATCTAGTAAGAGTTCTCATGGAAATCTAAAACAAATGACTTCTGTGACTGCTTCCAAGCTCAAACTTTAAACCAGATTTATGAAATATTTGTTCAATTTTTTGGAACTGTCTGAAGGACTTACTATAAGTTCTAAGCACATACTAGGGGGTGACATGAAGCCTAATCATAGCAAAATTCACAACAGGGGAGTAAAAATCTCCAAAGATCATATTTGTTCTCCTACCACTATTCCCAACAAAAGCCACAGCTTCACATTAGAAGCTACATTTGAAGCTTTTGCCAGAGTGCTAACATCATGCTAGGGGTGTAACTTCTGCAGGGAATTTTTGTACTAGAAAAAGGTCTTTGTATAAGCACAGTTATAGCTTGACTTTTGTAGCTCTGTCGTTTATTTTGCTTTGTTTATCAATACAGTTGTTTTTATTGGCAAAAATACTTTTTGACCACTTAACAACACAAGAAAAAAGAAAGCTTTCTTTTTTCAGCTTTCCTCAAATTCTGAAAGGTTGACACAGTGTCAAGAGTCACACCTGTACAACAGCACTCTGTGGTGATAAAGAGAAAAACCCTTAACAGAGCTGGACACAGAGAAGTTGCTATATCCTCTTTCTATACACAGTTAAGGGCTATAGATGGAATTGCTCCTCCTTGCTTAAGATAATATTTAAAGTCCATTCAATCACTTTCCTCTCTGTCCTACTCTAAGATCCTCATCTTTTCTTTCTGCCAGAACCAGAGTACATCTTACCCATCACTGAGGCATTTCAACTTGCTAGACATCCAGAAAAATTATTCACTTGCTATGTGGAGTTGCTTTTTTACTGACCTCGAGAGCTGGCATAGCTCAGGGTGGGATCAGACAGGTATGGCACAGATGCTGAGGAGGAGGTAGGGATGCACTACTACAGGAGGGGGAAAATGGTGGACCAAATTTTTAAGGGCCAAGTTTTTAAGGCTGAACTGGAGGCCTTTTACTCACACTACCAAGCTGTTACTGCTTCACAGCACTAGAAACCAATTACATGAATTCTGACTCTTAAACAAGAATATTGAAATTACGTATATACTATATAAGAGAACAAAACCCCAAAGCTTCAAAACACTTCTCTTTTACATGACATGCCCAGTTTAAAATGGCTTCCCTTTACTGAAGCACTTAGCTATGCATTCCATGGCTTCTGACAGATTTTCCCTTTGAATTTTTCTGTAGAAACAATGACTCAGAGAGAGCAGCCTTGAGACAGGCAGCTTCCAAGATCGGATATTTGCCTGACCTTGCAGACCTCCCCAGGAAGGAAATGAGTTCCTCCAAGGAAAACACATGACAGCCGATTCAGAGCCCGTTCTGCAATCAGGAGTCTTTCAATGAGACACTCTGATCTTGAACTTCAGGATGAACTGAGGTTCCTACCATGCTCAGGATATGTCAGTGAAAAAAAAAAAAAAAGTAAAAACCAAGCATCCTCCCCTTTACTTTTCTCTTGTTTTCTTCCCTGGAGTGAGAGTTTCATTGCTAATTATGAGCAGAGTCATTACAAAAGCTCTCCTACATCTGAATTTATAACTTGTGACAATCATTTACTTGTAACCCAACAATTTACTTGTACGTCTGTACTGCAAACACTCTGCACAGAATAGAGGCAACAATTAGACTAAAATAGCTTCCTAATTTATTAAAAATTATTTTGATATTTTAACGCATTAAACTCTAAAGCCTTCACTGACTTAAACAGTGCTAGAAATAAACATTATGAGATTTAAGAGCAGAACTCCAAATTGGTTTTGTTTGCTTGTTTGTTTCTTTGATTTTTCCTAAAGAGTAATAGTGATTTATTTGACAGAAAAATTACATTGCTTTCAAGTAAGAACATGCAAATTGATTTAGGCAGAGCAAGAACCCACTTAAAACTGCTCAAAATTCAGACTTCATTTAAATATTTTTCAGGTGTTCAGAAAAATGTTTTATTAACTTATCATTCTCTTTATCCAGCCTCTTTTAACAAAAGACATTGCAAGAAAAGTACTACTCTAAAGAGGTGGTATTACCTAGGGTAACTCATTATATGTTCAGACAAAGCTGGAAGTAATCAAGTAAATTAAAGGGGTAAAAAAAGGTTCCTCTGATAATATTCTTATCCAAAAAGAACTACAGTAATCCATAGCATCCTGCCTGCATAAGAATTTCAATGCATCAGAATTTCAGGAGAGCTGAAGCACATGCCTCCCGAGCCTGAAAAGAAAGCTAATTCAGCGGAGGGAAAGACAAGGTAAAAACCACAGAAAAGCTTCATAGTTGCTGCTCTAATTGGTGAATCTGAATGGAAAGGTCACTTTTTCCTCAAGAATGATCATAAGAAATGCTCAAAAGAGGGTGAAAACATTATTGTATGTCTAATATAATGCTCCTTCGCCCCAAGTTGCAGCATATTTTTTAAGCTGAGGGTTGTAATCAAATGCAGGCGAGAGAACAACGCGTGCCCATACTTAAGGCACATGAAAGGAAAGATTGCATCATCATATAAATTCACTCAAAGTTTGCATAACCTCAGCAGGCACCTCAAGTGGGTCCTTTTGGTAAGTGGGCACCTATCACCCCTTGGGATGAAAAAGGGCCTCATTGCAGGAGCTCCCTCACATGGCTGAGTTTTCAATATCCATATGGATTTTAACCCCCAGTGCTAGCCTTCCGATAGCAAGCACTCACTCACAGAAAAACAAATGCGGCTCACTCCTGCCAAGCGGAAGAACACCCTGTGCAATGGGAGAGCCCCAGTATTGGTAGGGCCATTCTGGAGTAACCCACTGCCTCAGCAGACCCCAGCAGTTGTCTACACTGGGGAAGCAGGAACCATAGGAAAGACCATACAGCAAGCAGGAGGTCCATGACTTCTGGAAAAACACAGGGGCTTTCTCTCCCAAGATTTTTCTTGCATGTATGTGTTTAGAATCTTTGGGTCACAAATGAAACCTTTTAAATACCTACTCAGATGAACCATCATCCATACACTGACCAATATGTTTTCTTCTCTTTAGCAACTTATTATTAAGATAGATATTACTCAGTTTGAATGAGTTATAGTCTCCATATGCTGCTGGCTTAATCTGGAAATAAAGTTTGCACACACTGTCATTAGCTGTAGCCTAACGAGTTTGCTTAATGCTTCTGCCACCAGACACATATGTTGTGAACAGCTGCCCGTCTTTAATCTCTTTTAAAGTTTGACTGTATCATAGCAAATCTTCGGCGTATAGCCTGACATTTCAAAATAGCCAGCACATCTCCAGAAGCGCAGAGATGAGTTTCAGTCGGGAGGCTACTGTAACACGGGAATCTACAGAAACTGCCAGCTGATCTTAGAGTAAAGCACTGGGCGCTTACCAAGAGAACATTAATCTATATAACCCACACAGCAACGTAGATTCTTCTCTTTTACTTTGTCACAGGATGTTTTCGTTTCTGTAGTAGTTAATGAAAGATGATGTCTTTTCTTTCTTACCTTTTCTTAACTAATTTTACCTATCAGCTAGACTTAGATATGGAAAATTTCTCTGGCATTCAAATGCATTACAAACTTGAATTGACAATGCTATTCATAGACAGCGTGAAATCTCAATATAAACTGCATGGGATAAACAGGAGAGCTTGACAAGTCTTAAGTTTTGTTTGCATATTTGTGGATACTTTTAGAGAAAAGAGAAAAGCTGGATTATTCTGATCAGGGAAGCACTTTTGTTATTGCTTCATCAGCTTCAAATCAGCCATTGTTTCCTCCAGCTCTGATACTCTGAGTGTGCTAAGAAATCTTCCTGTACTATCTGCCATCACGGATCTTCCAGCTTATTTGTAGCTGAACAGGTTAGTGTTTAACCTAGAATCACAGAATCATAGAATGGTTTGGGTTGGAAGGGACATTTAAAGGTCATCTAGTCCAACCCCCCTGCAAGGAGCAGGGAGGCAAAACCAGAAGTTTAATACCTTTAAAGTATGTATTTCAAAATGTGTGTGAATTAACAGGTGGAATTACATGAAACAATACAGAAAAAAAAGCCTGAAGTGGCTTATGATTTTAAGCATACCACTGAACAAGAGGCATATTAACAATCCCATCCTGACTTTAGTCCTGGGACCCAAGAGCTGCGTCCCCTGCTCACTCCCATCTCTTCACTCAGCCTAATAGAAGATTGCTATTCCCATCTTCATCTGTCCGGGTATTAACAGTGATTTATCACCCACAACTGGTGAGCCTACAGTAAGTAATAGTGTAAGAAATTATTTGTGCCGTATGGCATTGAAAAGGCCTCTTAGTCCTTTTTAGTTTTTTAAGAAAAGACTATATATTTTATTACTATTTATTGTAGTTTATATGACCTGTTGCATATGTTACACGTAATACCCCTTCTCATTGTTCCAGGTTTCTATTTTCATTCTATTTAGAGCGCTCTTTGGAAAAAAAGATAATAAGATATGAGACAGAGATTCTCGCATATTTTGGAATCTCATATTTCAGTTCTTTTTTCAAATTTAGGGAGTGTAACTTTTCAGTCAATAGAGAGCACTGTTATAATAGTGTGTTGATATCAGTGTGGACATCAGAACTGATTTGTTATTAGACTGGCACATAAGACAGGACATACAGAGCCAGGAGTTGCACTGGGACCTCTTCTCCTAGATGAAGGGCACAAGAATCCACGCCTTTCAGCAGAGTGACAACGGGGAGTGAGGCTATTGTATTTCAAACCAGAATAATTACATGAAATCAAATAGTAGTGCCTCTGCTGACTAGTGGAACTAGTCAGTATTAATTTACTTTTTTTTTCTAATTTAATCTTACCGATTACATGATACCAATAGCTTGCCTGAATATTACTGTGGCCATATAAAATTTCTACATATCTGGCATGCTTGCTTTCATATTTTCTAAGCACAGTTGAATAAATATTTCTTGAAGCTGGAATTACATCTCATATACTTGTACAAGATCTTACATTATAGAACTTTTTTTTTAATTGAGCCTTTGGGAATTACCATAGTAAAATTAAGTAAAATAATTTCTGTGCTTTACAGATGCAGTTGGCAGACGACAGTACAGTGTAATACTGCCTATTCCAAAGTCAAAAAACAAATGCCCACAGAGATTTCCTTTATTTTTTTTTTCCTTAAAAAACCTTCAACTTCTGTATAGATATGAAGTTGTATATTGCTATAGCTATGAAGTTGTATATGGTGTATTACTCCACCAAAATATTCTTGCCTTTCCAAATTTTCAGCATTTGGTTTCTACAGCTAGTGTTCTGTGGGCCACTAGAAGGCTACGGAGGGGGTCTGATGAGGAGTCTGTCATAGTTTAGATCATTCTCAGTATCACAAGTAAATGAACAGATAAATCTCAAAGGAAGAAGCTAGCTATAGGCACTCCTCTTACATTTCTCATCTGTGCTGAGTGTGATACCCCTTATACTGTAAAATATAATTAAAGGATCATACTGCAACTTTATGTTATTACGGCAAACATACTGTAAGGAAGCTGAAATTACAAAGTTTCAAAAGAGAAGACTGAGATTACATTTTGGAAGGAAATTTTCATTTCTCCAAAAAAGGAAATGTTGTGAGCATGGAAGAAAACCCAAACCACCAAACCCTTTTGCTTTGTCAAAGTGATGCAACTTTGACCATTCATTCAATACAAACAGGTAAATAAGCCAAAAATTCTGAAAGTGCAATAATACTGTAATTGAGATGGATCAGGAAATACATCTACAGAACCATACTCCTGACTATGGACTCATTGCTTGTCCCTTTTTCTTCCCTTTCCAATTTTCAGCATTCAGAATCTCATGGAGCTCTTTCAGAGAAGACAAGGTGTATGTGCAAAGACACATGTGCTAGCAGGCAGCACAGATTTTCCTAAATTCTGCAGTGTAATTCCAGCTATGACAAAGTCTCACATCTTGGCAACTTGGGACAGCTGAAAGCGGGTCAGTAAGCTCTAACAGAGGAGACCTGAAAGGTACAGAGGCAGCACAGAGCTCCAGTCCCTTAAGTGCTTTTGTCCAAGGCACTAAAACAACCCTGTACATGCTCCTCTTTCACAGTCGTAAACTGGGAGATTGCATAGGGTCAATAGCCCACACAAAGGAGAAATTTGTAAAACAAGTGATACTTCCATTCCAGTCTGCAGAAACTAAAATAGAAAAGGTTATCGTAAAAAGAAATCCTACTGGCACCATCAAGGAACATCATCAAGAAAGTCAGTGATATATTACTTATTAGCTACCCAGCATGTTCTAAGGATTTTACTGATGAAGGCAATGCACTCTCAATTAAGCATTTATACTGTAAAGGGGCAAGAATTACTTAAGTAAGCATTTACAGAAGGTCTAGGAATAACTCAGTACAGTCACACTATGATAAAATCATCTAAATTTGCATTTTCTTTTCTCCTACTTAGTTTTTCACTGACCTTAGATAACTGGACAAGGGAGCAGGCTCTGTCAGATTTGCGAGAGTGCATTACAAATGAGACGTGAAAGCTGTGAAGCACAGAAATCCCCTTGGCCCCACATCCTTGGTGTGGGTGCTCACTCTCAGGGGCAACAACGTCCTTCCCAGCAAAATAAAAGGCTTCCTGAATGGAGGGTGAAGCGATGCCAAGGGATATAGGGGGCTTGATGGCTGGTTTTGGGAAGATGTAAATACAGATAGGAGAAAGAGGGAACACACAGTCTTACCACCCATATCAGGCTTTGCGTCCAAAGTGTGCTTTAGCAACCCAAACAGCTTTCCAGTCCATGACATTCTGGAGGAGCTTCCCTCTCCACGGACTATTCAGGCTTTCCAAATTAGACATCATATCTGATTGGTATGAACCTCTATGTACAGGTTCATAGTGCTGAGGATACATGCAAATACTACCATTTTGCTAGGCAGCGTACATTTTCCTGAAAAAAGAAGGCCAAAGAAAATCATAATAGATGTACACTTGTAAAGACTAAAATAGAAAGTAGTGTACTAGAATAATTGCTGGATTTTTGTTTTAAGTCAGACAATATATATATAAAAAAAACAGGTCATGAAAATTGTTCAACATAAGATGAAGAACTAAAATGCTTTAATCATGCTCCTATGATTGTGTGCCATTACAGGGCAGAGTTAAAGCGATTTGGATTTCTCTTCGTGGAGTAATTGAACATATTAAATTCAGCTTCAGAGAAATCTGAATACTGAATGTTCTACAGTTCTTATTTGGGAGATACATCCAGGATTTGGGGTGGGTTTTTTTTCCAATTTAAAGCATGCTATTAACCACCTTCACTTTTGTCTGAATGTATTTGCTGTCACTTTTTTTTTTTTAAAAACATTTGCATTAAGATAAGGTTATACCTCAAAATAAGTTCAGAATATACATACCTAACATATAGACATACATATTCATACTCTTCCACACACCTCTCAATGCCATCAAAGAGTGTGAGATTTAGCCTACTGTCCATGGTAAGTCTTGTTAGCTGTACTCGCCCAACTAGCTTTATCACTCCCTGATAAAGCACTAAAAGAATTAGCTCACTTATTCTGTTTATCAGTTACAAGAAAACAAACTGTTATGCTAACACCCGTAATTGTTCTGCCTTTGAAAGGTCACTTGCTTGTAACTTTTCCTGTTACCAACTCTATCTTTGTATAGCCTGGTAGGCAGACACTACATTTCACAAACAAAGGGTCAGCCTGTGCCCATCACTAAATGTCCTAAAGGAGTTCGTTATTTGCCTTTAACCTCACCTATTGGCTTCATTTCCATTTTTATTGATTTATTTTTTATTGCTTTATTATTTATTATTTAAACACAAATTCTCATTCTGAGGCAGTATCTGTCATGCATTATATCCAACCTCCAACTCTCAAGCATCATATTATCTAAAACCACAAAAGCAATGAAAGGCCATTCAGGAGGTCATTACAATAAGCAAATTCAGAGCTAGAACATGGACTTAAGGTCCATTGTCTGAACAGTTTGGACAAGATCCATGGAAAACTATGAAAATACTTTTTACTTAATGCCTGGTCTGGCTTCTGTGGAAACCAGTCATGAGAACAAAGATGATAATGCCACACTATTTACAATTTTATTTAATTATCTTGTTCTTCCTGAATAGATTATGCCTTCAATGCCATAATTTCCACTAAAAATTGAAGGAAAACAAGTAGTATGCAAATATTTTTGAAAGATTTGCCAACTGTTAAATTTGTGAAAGTGAGTTTTAAAAAACTATGGCTTATATTACTGAATGGATCTTCAGAATATAAAATTAAAAAAAAATCTTATAGTAGTTTATTTATAACTATTGTAAAGTCAGAGTACATTATACGCCATCATAAAGACAAGGAACTTCAAACAAGGCTAAAACATTTTTAAAATTTACCAAAACACCCCTCCCCAATGTTGTTATCACTGTATTGACATTTTCTATTTTTCTTCCAAACTCTAACAAAGAAATAACAGCTGGAGGAAACACAGCCACTTGAGACAACGCTAGACTAAAGAGAGTATGTTCTAAAGTCTACCTTAATATTTATGTATTAACATAATAAAGTAAGTGCAGCTAGAAAACCTTTGTAGTAAAATTGTTCGTTCCTACATTGATCACCTTCCATGCAACACTTAATATTTTTGGATCTTTGCAAATACTGAAGCACAGCCAGTTAGTTATAGTTTCACATCTATTTCTGGCTTAAGTAATATCAGATAATATTGCATACTGATAGATGTGACCATTCACCATTTTGACTTCATAAAAAATTAATGCACTGAAATATCTGTCAAATAGTATCTAATCATAGAATCATAGAATCATAGAATGGTTAGAGTTGGAAGGGACCTTCAGAGGTCATCTCGTCCAACCCCCCTGCAAGGAGCAGGGACATCCCTGACTAGATCAGGTTGCTCAGCAATTATCTAATGATAATATCGAGCTGCATCTAATTTAATAATAATGAAAGTCCACAAGTTCCACATTTTGTCAGGTTGGCTATAGTAGTTTACCTGTATACTAAACCTGCATAATTGGCACTATAGAAAATAACTTTCTACACTCTGAATCTATTGACTACAACGTAAGGAAAAGTGCCACTTATGTAAATGTTTAATACATATATCACTGTAACACTGACATACTATCTTTACATATAGAATCATAGAATCATAGAATGGTTAGAGTTGGAAGGGAGCTTTAAAGGTCTACTAGTCCAAACCCCCTGCAAGGAGCAGGGACACCCCCAACAAGATCAGGTTGCTCAGAGCCTCATCCAACCTGGCCTTGAACGTTTCCAGGGATGGGGCACCCACCACCTCTCTGGGCAACCTGTTCCAGGGTTTCACCACCCTCATGGGAAAAAAAAAATTCCTTATATCTAATCTGAATTTACCTCCCTCTATTTTGAAACCATTACCCCTTTTTTAGTGTAAATAGCTTCCACTAAATAGGAAGTTAGTAAAGTTAGGTGTACACAGGGAAACTATAAATTTAGATATGAAAATATTCAGCTACTTAAAAAAGATAGATGCATGGAAAATTAAAAATGGATACCAAGTAAAACAAAGAACGTATAATTTATATACATATGTGATCAAAATATTTTTACTAACCTACAAATATATATGAAACTGTATATATTTACTGACAATATAGGCATATATCTATTTATTCAAATTCAAGATTCTAGATTTTAATGGCCTTAGACATTGCTAGAAATTACATGTATTTATATGCTAGGAAAACAAGTCTACATACACATACATGCAAATATATGTAGTATTGCCTTTATGTACTAACACAAGCACTATAAATATGCACATAAAATGAATAAAATGTGTATAGACAGATATTTACATGTATGTGCATAATTCAAAATAATGCTAAATAAAAATGGTTGGAAAGCTTCAACACATTTTTTCTGGTCTCACTGAAAAGACATTTAAATATGAAAAGTTTAAAAAATCATAATATACAGCAGGGAAGCAAACATATTTTTGTGCTCTATTTGTAGAAGCTATGGACTTGACAAACTCTCCTACCTTTACACAGTCAAAGTAGGCTTATATGAGTTGAATGCAATTCTCCCTACATGGAAACAATTTATGGCTGCTTCCTACCAAAAAAATATTTGTGAGTAATTGAATTGATGCACCGTAGAAAACGGAACCTTTGCATCCTAAATCAACAGTGTTGGAAAGATAGATGTGTATGGATTCTGCCACTAAACCTAGATGAAAACCACACAAACGAGAAGCTCCCTTTTGTTCCTGGAATTGCTGAGTGCCATTCAGAGGGCTGCTTTGCCTTCCTAAACATGCCCAATACACGTCAGGACTAATAAAATTCAGACAAAAACAGGGAGAACCACAGCTAACCTACAGCGGTTCGATTCAAAAAAGATCTTTCTTGACTAAGCAGTACAAAAATTGTGCCAGAATTATTTTTTTGGCAAGAATATATGTGTCAGCGGCCAGATTCTCAGTAAATATGAAGGTGAGTTAAAACATTTGTTTCAATGGAATTATGCTGGCTTTATACCATTTAAAAATATGGTTTACCATCTGTCTTCCTCTTCTGTTACATCTCTTCATGGCTCTTTGATAATATATTATTACAAACTGTAGATGAAAAATTCCCCTAAAATATTCTCTCTTGTTCAAAAAAGATCTTACATTTTTTATTTTTCTTGTAATTTTCTTGAGTATAAATATATCTATAGAACAATGGTGATTTCTATGAATTTTCTTTGAAAAAAATGAATGTACTTTTCAATTGTCTTTTCCTTTCCATTGCAACAAGACAAAACCAAAAGAATCAGTATCACAAGTAATTAGCTATAAATATTTTCTTTCAGGTAATATAGTGGGGTAAGCATAAGCATTTGCACTTTCTATTTTTAAAGCTCTCGTTGTTCATGCAGCTAGAAATTATTTCTAATTTATACCACAATTTTGACCACCACCTCATAAATTCAGTGTATCTCTGGGATATTTCCTGATCTCTGTTTTGGTCATGGTTTATTGTTTTTCCATTTTTAATATGCATCTGTCTATGATCTAATTTAAAAAAAACAACAATGCATCCATAAACACTAAACCAACTATAGGCGTGAAGGTATATCATATGGTTGTGTAGCTAAGCAAGAAAGGACGGCTCCTGGAAGAAGACAAGTGCTCTCAAGCCCCTCTGCCCCAGTACAAATTGAGAAAGAAAAGCACCTCTCAGGGTTGGAGGCATAATTGCAAAAGAAAAACACTTTCTCATTTTCAGATGTCCACAATTGCTGTTACATTGACTGTTAAACACACTTCAGCATAGATGCCTCTATTGGACAAGTATACAGAACTCCTAATTAAGGAGTTTCATTTTTGCCACAAAAGGAGCTAGATTGTAATGGTATCTTTTGTCCTCTGCTTAATGAAGGGTGAGATACTGTTTAAATAATTAGTAACACCGCTGGAAGAGAATGCGAGTAATTAGCATAGCTTGACACTCAGAGCAACACCAGTTGCTGCTGTTAGCATCAACAATGCGCCAATTTAAAAAGAAAAATCACAAGAAAGAAAGTGTCACTTCAAGCAGTTTTGCTTTTCTTTTTTAAAGATACAATTAATCGTGCATTTTTTAATGAATCCACTATACTATTGGCTACCGCACGTTTCTTCATTCAGAATTTTCTTTAAAGATTTGGGTAGCCTAGCTATCAAACCCCACATATTTTAAAAACCTGCAGCATCAATAAAGCAAGCAACAACTTGTTTTTTCAGGTGGGGATACTCTGATCCACTTGAACACTGAATTTGCCAATGGCATGTGCACATTATCTGTAAGTTAACAAAGACCATCGGCAAGCACGTACCTAAGATTTATGTTAGCAGCATGACAAGTGACTCAAGAGGTTGTATCACCATTTATGAAGGAGGTGGCCTGAACATGAAAATGGACCTGAAATTCTTGTCCATCCGCTACTGAACAGTGGTGTGAACAGGTATCGTTCCTTTACTCCTGAGAGATAAGTGCCAACCTACTGAACTGAAAATCTCACTCTTGGAGTTTGATACAGAAAACAGGACAAATTTCCGAGATAGAAGAGGCAATGAAGAAAGGAAATACATAGTTTTCAGACTAACTTCTTATGAACAGAGAATGGACACTGAATCTGGATGGAAACCACCTAGCCTACTGTTCCTGAGCTCAGAGCATAAGTGTGTCATAATCGCTGGTGTAATTGGCATGATTGATGTAGTCACTGGCATTAGCAAAGTGAAATAGGCTGCTTCATGACAAAGAGGATAGGAACTGGATTTCATGTTGAATAATAATTGTCCGTGTAAACTACTTTTAGGTAGTTTGGGTACAAAGAAAGTCCATGTTTCAAAAAAATCATACAGATATTATAAACAATGGTACAAGTTGCCATTATAAGGAAAGAGTTATTTGACTCAGATCCATGCTAACCATTAAATTAGTGCTTGAATTATTCTTCAAGGAGGCTGGTGAAAAGTACTTAATTAGGCTTCTGCAAAGTGAGCTAAACTCAGTAACATCTAATGTGAATGTTACTTGCCTAAGATGTCCTTTCTGAGTTTTCTTAGGCATCTTTGCACAGAAAAGTCATAGGTCATGCAAAAATACCCTCTTTTTTTTTTCCTAACTATCTTCAATAGTATGTCAAAGATCTCAAGTGAAGATGCATGCCTTTTCAAGTCTTCTGTCAAGACTTGCTGTATCTATGTACATCAACTCTAAGAAAGATTTAGTACTTTTTTACATCCTCAAAAATATACTTATCCATTATTTAATGTTGAAGGTATTTCATGTTAAGTAGTATATTCCTACTCATATAAAGTTTATAAACAATACACTGTTAGCTTACTAAATAGTAGCACCTGTTAAGGGTATAAACCTATTGGATTATTGAAAAACTCTGTAAATCCATGCATCTTCTATTCACATTTATAGTCCATGCCCCGTTTTATCAATGGCTAAACACTCACCTATCAAAATAATAAACTAGTTCAGAACAAAAATGAAAGCAAAAATAACAACTCCTCCTTAGTAAATAAAAGTCTTTAAGAGGTGAAAGGAAGCTATAAAGTCCAGGTAAAGAAGTGTCTTTCGTTATGTTAATATAATCACAGAATATGATCTGCATGTTTGCATATGCATAGAGGCACAAAATCCACACAGCATGTGTATGCAGATTTCACCTGTGCTCACATGAAGTTATAGACATGGTTGCAGCTACATATTTTTGTCTGAAGGCATTGAAGAAAACCCTCCCCGTTAATTAAAACTATTAATTCCATTTCTTTTTCCACCCCCAAAATTCCAAGTGAGAAGGCTGGCAGATCACCTTTGCCCTCTGCACTTGTGGTTTCTCAACTGCAGAACATCTTTAAAAAATTCCCACCAGCCGTGTACAGGCACACACAGCCCATCTGGATGGAGCAGAGGGAGGGAAGTGTGGGATGCTTAATCCCTGCCTGTGCTCTGCAGCAGCACCTAGGAGTGAGAAGAACCTACACCCATGTGGGTGGGAGGCCACTCAGCGTGGCCTCGCTGTTCAGTGGGAGCTCTGCCTATGCCAGCCGCCTGGAGAGCCGTCACAGCACCCTGATAGCCGGTCACCCACTCCTACCCCACCCAGGGCATCCTGCGTGGGGCCAGGGGGCTGCCAGAGCCGCCTGGCTACCTGGCAGGGGATGTGCCAGCAGCTCACTGAACTGTGGGAATGCCACAAGAAGCTCAGAAACAATTTTTGTTTTGTTTCCCGGACCGCGCCACCTGTGAGCCCATGTGGGAGGCAGTGCAGGAATAGTCGAGCCGGCATTCGGTTTCCCTGGCTGGACAGCCAGCTGGCATCCCTGAAGCCAGCACAGATAAATGCATTGGCTGTTAGCAGGGATGCAAAGGGCTTTTCACAATGAAAGCAATCAAATGAAAAATAATCAACAGCAGAGTATATGCAAAGATCGCCTGACATTTCAGTCAGCGCCTGTGTATGTGCAGTCAGGACTAAACCTTGCCAGCTGCCACAAATAAAGCTGTAGGTAGATACGAAAATTCACCTAAACAAGTAGTATACGCTGCATATTCCTTGTGATAGCTATAGAGAAAGCAAAGCACAACTGAGGAATCTTTCCTTAAGCAAAATCCAACACCTTTTCAATGGCAATAAGCAAATGCACATATAGATCTGTATGTGTACCTGGTTTGATTTAAGACCACACACCTCTCTTTCCCAACCCCTGCCCAAATGAGGAATTTAGCATGCAACCGACGGGTGCTTTCCCTCCCAACCACATGCTGCTTGGCTAGAAAGGCTGACAGGTAGCACTAACCTTTAGCTTGTCGTAGCGCTCACTTAAAGCTGCCACTTGATGGTCACGGTGTCGCCCGACCAGTTTACACAAGGCACAGATTAACTGGTCGTCAGTCACGCAGTACATATTAACTTTCTCGTCCTCATGCTCCAAGCACATTAATCCCCTGATGTGAGAGTCCGGGATGGGCTCGATGAGCCGGTGGCCAGTAAATGGCTTCTTGTTGGGGTGAGTGGCTTTCAGGCACTCCTCGCAGTAGGACACCTCGCAGGTAACGCAGGTTTTCACCGCCTCCTGGGCAGGGTCCTGGTCGCAGAACTGGCAGAGGACCTTCTCACAGGACGACATGCTGTTGCTATCGAACGCCCGCTCCCGGCGGGTCTCGCTGGGGGAATTGGGCCCGCTGACTGAGGCTTTCTGAAACCTGTCGATGATGTTCTGCAGAGTGACGTTGCGCTTCAGCCCGTCTAGACCGCGCTGGCTGAGGGTGATGACATAGCGGCAGGTCGGGCACTGGAAGGCGGTGATTGACTCCACGGGCTCGTTGGTGGCGCAGTGGGAGACCAGGATGCGGTGCGCGCAGTTGAAGCAGAGGCTGTGAGCGCAAGGCAGCAGCAGCGGGTCTTCAAACAGCTCCAGACAGATAGGGCAGGTCAGTTCTGACTCCAGTGTTTCCATCTTCAGGCAAAGCTTTCTTGTGGCGTCAGCGAAATCCAGGGAAGCTGATCAGCTATCTGGAAACACACATAAAATTCGATTAGCCTGGAGAGGACATGAGGGGTCAGCTGTGGGGGGTTGTCAACTTTCGCCACTGCTCCCAGGGCTATCAACCCACCACGCCGGGCAGGAGAGCAATCTAAAGTTTTGAACCTGCACATGCACACATCAAGGTATTTAAAACTGGGCAGCTTTATTTTTTTTCTTGCCTCTGTTCACTTAAGAGTGCGAAACAAAAGCTCCTTCTTAATTTCTTTCCCTTTCTCGTTCCTATGCGATCGAGGAAAACAACAGATGTTTCTGTGCATTATTAAAACCCAAAATGATGACCTTCAAACAGCCTATTACAGCAAAATTAGATTTATTCTGCAGAGGCTGCTTTTGGCTTCTCTAATCGAGTAGTCAAACTTCTTTTAAAAACTTCACCTTTGTATAAGCATTGTGCAAGGATTAGTGCAGAGTATTATAACTCATAACCTTAAATCTCTCATTGCTATTACAATTAACAGAGTTATTTTCTCAGATGGAAATTTGCATTTGCTACTCTAGCAATAGCACAGCATTTAGAGTACATGTCTGTGTTTACCTGTGTAAAAATCTATCTGAATATATGCATGGAATACTGTTTCTAGGAAAGCATGTGATATTTTTACATATAATATATATCTCTTATATACTAATATACTCCTCCTACGTATTTCAAGAACATACACAAATATTTATGTACCTGTATTTTTATGCTCGTGTACCAGTACAGATATACACAAACATATATCACGGACATATTTGTAGAAAGATAAATATAGCCAGAGGATCACATAATGTTGCAATTGAAACACCTAAAGAAAGGTGGATGAAGTAAATGATAAACAGTAGTTTAGCCCGGATTTCTGATGATCCTAACCAAGAGCCTCTAGAGGGTAAGATAGTGAAATGTGTGATTTGCTTAGGGGTTTGTGTGCGTGCGTGCTTTTGTGTGAGTACTCACTATTGCTAAAACTTACAAACTACCGCTTGCTTTAGTGGCCCTATTAATCACCTGAAGTGGATTAGGAATCAATGACTTCTAAATGGAGGGCATGGGATTTTCTGGAGAACCCAGCAGTACACCCCTGTCAGAGATCAACTGAAACTTCATTTTGCTTCCTTTCCTGCACTCGGCGTTACAAAGAGCGGTTTTGAAAGAGTCGCCCCACGCAGCTCTCCCTGCCTCAGCTCCCGTCAAGGGCCCGTCGCTGCCGCAAGCAGACAGGTCAGTGAAGCAGAAGCAAAAGCTATGCTTCACACTCACAGAGCTGTACCTCTTCACAGTACAATCTATTTAAGCTTTGTTGCTCATAACCAAGGATGGCTTCAGATGGCACAGCTGCATCGTCTTTACACTGTAAAGTCATTGTTTGGTTGTGTGAACTCTTGCCTCCTCCCCTGACCAGGGAAAAGGAGGGATGGGCAAGAATCCCTGCAAACAAACCTTGGTTCATTAAGGGTGAGGAGAGCTCAGGGCTCATTAGCAGCCTTGGGAACCCAGTATGCTTGAACCTTCTGTCCTTCATGACAATTAGTGTGGGGAGCATGGTGGCAGCGACAGGAATGCTACCTATAACCCCAATATGAACCACAGCAAAAAGGAAAGTTCACCAAACAGGAAAGGTTCAGATGCCCATCAGTATTTAGTCCCCCTTGCTCTGTGGGAAGAGCACTAAGGCGTCTATTCCAGAGGTATGCTTAGAAATTAGGATTCTTTGCCTCTTTGCACTAATGCACCCTTTCATTTTGCCAAGAAATGTGATTATTTAAAAAATGCACTGACCCCATCACAAAACCTGCTTTCCTGTATATTCTGTGACACTGATCTTACTTGAAATAAAGTTCAGTTTGCCAAAGACTAATTAATTTATAACTATCCATCAGCTACCATAATTGCATGGTGCATCTGGTCAAAATTAAAGGCGTGGCAATTTGATATTAGCAGGAAGACAATTCCCCTCCTCTCTCCTTAGCCATAGCCACACAGCGCAGAAAATATGAAAGCCTTTTCTGCAAATGAAGAATGGTTTGTCTTTCCTCTTCTTCACTCTCTGTATCACAGAAGTCCCAGAAGATCAAAATCTCATTTACATTGTTTGAATCCCTTCCACACCACAACTGTGTACCTCATCATCCACTTATCCTGCAGGCTGAATGCTGTGCTGGAAATAGGAGAAGGGGATTTCGGCCTGGCAGGAGACAACGTTTTAAAAAGGCCAACTAATCATTGCTCATCTATTGGCAGTGAAAACCTGCCAACCTTTCAGGTTTGTTTTTTAGGACTGTGTTTGAGTTACTGGGCTTTCTTCCACGCTATCCTTTCTGCACAAAATCCCTCCTGCTCCTTTGTGTGCCAAAAACTTTAATTCATTCAGTTTCTTTCCTAAAGCCTCCTTTTTTTTTTTTTTTTAACCAAAGGCTTTTTTATGGTACTCATATAAAAGAGAGGTACAGATAAACAGATAAAACCAGCAGAAAAACATTTGCATCACTGCCTCACGGGAGGATGTTTGAATCACTGTCATAGCTCCACAGAAACATCCACATCTCAATTGTTGACTAATTCTGATCTATCTGACCTGAATGAGCAGTAGCTTAGCCCTGACTAATGCTATTCAGTATGAGCAAGGGTGCCAAAATCTGATCTTAGACTGTAAATGTCTTGGAATAAGAGACTATCTTCCAAGGTAATCAAAGCTGAGTGACTGAAACAAAAAAAAAATGGCATTTCCCTGTTTTCTTTTGCAGTTGCCAATAAGTCAAAACACACTGTGTCTGGAACTGAATAAGAAGTCCTTTAAGAGGCACTGAAGAGGGGCTGCATTTTCTGGGCAATCCAAAGATTACTCTTTAATCGACTGCAATTCTGCTTTCACTTTTAGGTTGGTGCCTGAAGTACAGAGTGTGCTGCTGATCAAGCTACAAAATCTTTCAAACTCACTGACCCTTGCCTTAATGTTTCATATTTAAGTTTGAGGGGTTTTTGTTTTGTTTTTTTTTTTTTTTTTCTTGAGAGTGGTAGAGAATTCATAGCTAGAGTAAATTGGAAATTAGGGAGAAACTCAATACACATGGTTTACATATGCACATGATTGTATTCCATATTCAACATGGCCCATAAACGGAAAGCCACATAAACAGCCTCCAGAAACAGAAAGGAAAGAAGGAATTTTGAGTACATAATTTCATATTTGCAAAAATATGGAATTACTTGTAGAAATTTATACTATTACCAAAATGTCATTGAAATTAGAAGTATTATTTCTCTACCCACAAGAGGTAATTTCAAGAATAGATATCAAGATAGAAATGATTGTCAAAAGACAAGTATTATTTTAAAATCAAAAATATACTTAAGTAACTTTGGAACTGACATCTCCCCAGCACACAATGATTAGTTATGCAAAATGTGCAAAGCAGTGCAGTAAATGAAATCCTGATCTCAATGTAGTTCATGGCAAGACTTCTACTAACCCTAGTGAAATTAGCATTTTTCTATTTAAGCATGACATATCTTGCAGGTGGTATTACTGCCTTCCCCTGCACTGAAGTGCACCCAACACTTTTCAGAAGTAGAGAGACAAGACAGAAACTAAAATTAAAGCTGAACTAGATAAATTTCAGTATGTTAAGAACTAGTAGAGCTGAATAGATTAAAAAATCTGTCGAGCTGTTTCATAACTGGCGGCAAAAGTGCTGTATTATATCTTCCATTTGTTTTATACTTGAAAAATTATGGATCAGAGATACTATCAAAGTCCAGAAGACTGTTACCATTGACCTCATGAGACGCTAGTACTCAAAGCCCAAAACCACATTTTCTGATGAGGACATAAAATATGCAGTTCATCACTCTTTGAAATATTACTATTTACAGGAAAATCCAGTGATTTTGTAGCCCTGAAATCAGACCAGAGCTACGTGAAGGCTGACTGCTGACTTTGCATTGCTGGGAGTCCTAGTGTTATGGATGATCCTACGCTTTAAGTACAGAAAGCAGCACATAGAAGCAGCAGGATAAAAATACTAGAAAGTGTTGGTGAGGGGATTAGTGCTTTCTTAGAACTGTAAGCACTTCCTCCCAGGAAGCAACAATTTCTATATTCTGAAGAAATCACATGGTGCTAGAAAGATATTGCAAACCACACATTGCTATGTGGAGCTGTTCTCACAGCAAATACCCCTACATGGCTCCTGTAGACAGGCTAGCACTCTTTCTGCACCCAAATGACAATCAGGAAATCGCAATTAATGTCTAATACAATTGTCTTGCTAACCGCCTTGGGAAAAAGACAAACATCCAACACTAATACCATAGGATCTAGTGATGCTACAGTAATAAAATACTTCAAGAAGGTGAACACCATTCTTTAAAGTTGGATCAGGATAGGACATTTCAGCCTAACAAACAACATTCATCAAAGAGGCAACTAGTGACCTCCCATGGTCTTTACATTTATCTGTTTCTCACTGGTGTTAACTAGATGATCAATAATACTGATAATTATTTACATTTGTTGTATTAACAAAGTAACTATAGCGTGATATTGCCGAAGAACATTCTTCACCCTAACTCAGCACATTCAAGCTAGAACATGAAGTGTTCTGAAGTATTAACATAATGTCTGAGGTGAAATGACTAAAATATAAAACTACACCTAAAAATATTATTATCTAAATAAGAAAGGTAATAAAATGTTATGCATGTATATATGCATGTAGGTGTGCATACATATATGTATCCTGGGTTTATAGTACAAGAAGAATTACAGTCAACACACACATTCTTCCTGAATAAACTATGGCAAGTGCTTAAGCAGGATACATACATAGCTGTAGTTTTCAAAGTGGCAGTGTTTTTCTGTTAAGTGCACTATAAAATGAAAAATTTTAAGTTTATATTCTTCTCATAAAATCTACTGTGGGCAACTAAAAAAACCACATTTGCAATTTCTTCTATTAGCTCTAAAAAAAAAAAAAAGGAGAAAAGAAAATGCTATTCTTTTTGTCGTTTTCTATCTTGTTCTAGGATATAGACAAAATTGTCTTGGGAACAACTTTTCCTTCCAACAAGTGAATGTGATTGTTTCACATCACATTCAATAAAAATCTGAAATGTGATTGAACATTGGACTGCTTCATATCAATCAATGCTCAATCACTGGATTGAGCATTGGACTGCTTCATAGCCCAGTTTGTCCCAAGTCCATTACAGCTTTTACCTTTTGCAGCACAGACATTGAAGTTTATGAGTACTCATGACGCTAGCTAGTACTCATAATTACCAGCAGCACAGCTAGTGAGATAGTGTAATTTGTGTAAGTAGTGCAAAAGGAACTAATAATAAAAAATCAATTTTTTTCTTTAGAAATGTTTAATGAGAACTGTTATAATGCTAAAGAAAGTAAGCTGCATACACACTGAAGAAAGCAAACACTTGTTTTCCCAGGTTTTTTTTATCAAAGTAGTGCAAGTTAATAAATATTCAAAGGACAGTGCTGTTCAACAGCTCCCGATATGAAAAAACAAATACTCAGTGCAAAAGAAAATGACTAGTTAATCCTATTCATACATTTTCACTGACAGAAGAATGATTAGCTGCCTTGTCTAGAAGTTACATGCAGTGTTTCCATGATGTTGAGATAGCTGTTTGCAACATTTAAAGGATATTAATACAGCAAAAGCATATCTACTATGTTGTTTGCAGTGATATAAAGCCTCTCTGGTTGAAACATATGCTAGTAAGAGAATATATATTCAAAAAGCCAAATCCTGTATGTTATTCAATAAGACAAGAACATCTCACAGAATTAAGGTCTTTGGCACAACATCACATATTCCTTCTTATGGGAGCCAAAACAACAACTAAGCCTCAAAAGCTAACAGGCAAGAAAAAAAAGATCATGTTTTGTAAATCCCAAAGCAATCAATAAATAGCTGATCTAATATTATCTATAGTATTAAATACACTATTACACATGTGCACATAAATCTACATCAGTATACATTTTAATGCTTTTTCACCTTTATTTTTCATATTCTTATAACTCTCATAGTTTTATATTCTGTAGATACAAGATTTAATACTTCCTCTAAGTGCGTCAGGGGACCGAAAGGAAGGGATTGTTTGATCTTTAGCACATGTGAATCAGCATAGGTCTACTGGTATCAGCAGTGACCTGCTAACAAATTTATGGCTCAAAGTCTGTTCGAAAAACCTCTTCAACTAAATTTGCACTCTTCATTTGAGAAATTGGTATTTATTCCAGGGTACATCATAAGTATACAAGAACAAATATTGAGGGAGCAGGTTCACATCTTGGTCTGGATACTGGGAAAACAACGACCGGAGCAGCCCCAAAAACTTGCCAAAGGGGACAAATTGCTATATACCATACAACTATTTTTCTCTCTTGTTTCAAGCTAAGAGATTCCTAGATGACGGATGCTACTCTGCAAAAAAAGGAAGGTAAAATAATTTTACCCAAATAGTAAATACCAAAACCCACCAGTTTTCATAGGGCTTCTTTTGCACAGTAGAGCTGGAAATCTCTCAAATTTCCCCAGCTGGGAATTTCACTTGTGTAATGCCTTAGGTGACATGGTACTCCCTGATCTTTAGCGTAGATGATACAGCAACAGAAATAGCCAGAAATAGTTCAGCACAGTTCCTTCCAGTCATATGTGTTCAGACACACTGATACGTTATTTAGTGCAGCTTGGAAACGCTGAGGCCCTTAAGCTACTGCAAGTTTTCAGGGAAGATCTTAGGGTGGCTTAAAGAAATGATTGTATTCTTTTTCCGCCAAGTTGTCCTATGAATTCCTTCCCTGCAGCTAAGTAAAGGGAATCGTAAATTCTATTAAATTCATAATCATTGCCTCCATCTAGATAATGACATTATAAGTTCTCAAGGATGAACACCGAGGTCTGCTTTCTTATCACAGAGAGCCTTTAAAATAGCAGCAAGAAATGTCACAGGAACCACAACAGCTATGAAGGTGTGACCTGACCCACCACACAGGATTCTGAATTTAAACTACCCACAAGATGCACTTTTGACTAACTAAAGCTCCCCGTCTTTATAAA
This sequence comes from Ardeotis arabs, assembly GCA_011801015.1. NCBI lineage: Eukaryota > Metazoa > Chordata > Aves > Otidiformes > Otididae > Ardeotis > Ardeotis arabs. The sequence goes on from JAAGAY010015072.1 coordinate 55,142, forward strand.
GCTATCCCTATCGCATTACAAGGCACACCATGTTAGCCTCTCGCTGTCCTGCTGTCTACTCCTCATATGTGATCATTAAAAGAGCCTATGAAAGGTTTTTGATTTTTTTTTTTTTTTTAAAGAACAAACACACGTTCTCAGAGTTATATTCTCTGCATTTGCAAAGACTACAAAGAGATTCTGGTGATTGCAAAAAAAACCCCACCCAACTGTCCAACACTAAGGAGCTCCTTCTAATTCATGCCCGCTGTACTCTCAGTACACTGAACTCTGTAAGATTAATGGTGTATTTAAAAATCAAGATTTTCATCAGGTAGTTAGAAGAGGAAATTAGCTGTGAACCGTGGGAGGGTGGAGGATAAGGAACAAATTACACCTGTGCTCTGAAGGTAATCTATTTTAGACCTCTGACAGAAACCTCTGTCATTGGTGCAGGAAACACCCAGCTTGGGTTTCCTGGGCCCAGGAATAACAAAATAGGAACCAGCAGGGCTGGTCCTCCATTTGGGGAGCAGAAGTCTCATGTGGGCCCTTGCCAGACCCTGAGAGGAGTGGGGACATTTACCATCCTCCTGGTGTCACTGGGGCCACCATAAGCATGCTTCTGCCACCCCACCTGAGGGTACTAGTTTCCTGTTCTCCATTGGCAGAATGATTTTAGGAGCATTCTGTGGCCCTGCAGACCAGAACAGAAATCTGCAAATACCTCATAGCAAATCACTTGTAGAACTAGCAGTTCCCCTCTGTTGCTGCACAGTGGTTCCTAAACCACAGAGGATGGCATTCTTCTGAACTGGTCTCTGTAGGGTCCCTTGGTAGTCAATAGAAAGAAATAGTCATGTCTAAAGGCATCTCATTTAAACTATTTTAGATTATAGAATCATAGAATAGTTTGGGTTGGAAGGGACCTTTAAAGGCCATCTAGTCCAACCCCCCAGCAAGAAGCAGGGACACCTTCCACTAGATTAGGTTGTTCAGAGCCCCGTCCAACCTGGCCTTGAATGTTTCCAGGGATGGGGGGGTCTACCACCTCTCTGGGAAACCTGCTCCAGTGTTCCACAATCCTAATGGTAAAAAAAAAAACAACGAAAAACCACCATAATAATTACCTTTAGGATTAAGATATCTGCACTTTCTAGATATGCTTATTTCATTCTAGATATAAAAGGAACTTAAGAACATAAGAAATTAAGAGTATATCAACTAACAAGTAACTATTTCCAGTGTTCTTGAGCTTTAAAAAAAAGAAAATGGAGAATCTACATCTATTCTTTGTTATTCTTACGAGCTCAACAATCACCCGTTTAGTCAAATTTGCTTCCAATAATTCTCTTCCGATGTGTCTCAGTTCTATCATTCTCTGTATTTAAAGACACAAAAGGATACACAGAAAACAGAACTGAGTTGCAGGAGAAGGATCCCAAAGAAAACTGTTTCCAGCTGACACTACTGAGCGGGGATTTTTCTGGTTTTGGATGGTTCTGGTCCCTGTTGCACATGAAAGGCATAGGGACAGTTCCTAAGAACCAGATGTAAGGGAGTCTGCACTAAATCTTAAGACCAGCCTGCTTGGCATGACAAATCTGACTTCAACTTCTTTATTTCATTCATAGGTTTTTGACAAAAGAGTAGTTTGCCTTCCTACACTGCAGATCATGAACCAGGTACAAGACCCTTGTCCTTTCACCTGTTCATCCTTGTCCTTCCTGCCATCCCACTGCAGCTCTTTAACAGGCTTCAAAGGGTTAAGTTTCTCCCATTCACAATACTAAGGATTGTAGTAACTACTTTACTACTCCTCTCCTCAAGGTTGCCTGGCATTACCAAATGGCAATATTAACCCAAATAACCCAAAATGGTTACTGCACGAGTAAAAATTCTGACCCCGACACACCAGGACACAAAACAAAACCAGCAAAATCAACTGAGAAGAGAAAGTACAGAGTTGTATGTAGTGGTTAACAAGAGCTGGCTGTTCTCCCCCTAAGACACTCAAGGGTCTGGCATCCCCACCCAGCCTGTTCAGTGAGGCACCACCCCTCACTTACGATGAGATGCAAAGTCTTAGTCTTTATTCCTTGCTAATAAAGCTAAATCCTAAGAAGGTGGCACGTTTCCACTTAATCTCTCTTGAGGACTTTCTAGTTCATGTTAGCTGGTGCTTTTTGCAGAGAACCAGTAATGCTTTATTGCTTGCCAGAGGCACACCCACATGTATTTTGTTTCTTGAGAAAGTGTTACTTAACAGAAACATACCACAATAAATGCTGGTGATCTCAAATATGTTCTTCTATGCCTTTACATCCTTTAAGAATGTTATCCTTTAAAGACTTTCTAAAGACCTGAGACAAAACCAATCATTAACCACAGGCACATAATCTTGCCTCATAGGTTTTTAGTAACCACACTGTGGCAAAACTTCATTGCTTCAAGCTAAGAAATTAAGAGCAGCAAAGGGTTGCACTGTATCAGCAATATAATTTGCAACTTAGAAACTAAAGTGGTAAATAGCACTAGTCTTTTTAAACCCTCCTGATGACCAGAGAGATGCTCTGGGAGCTGAAGTAAGTTAGGAAACCAAGTAACACCAGCCTCTAATCCAGCTAGTGAAGGAACAAGAAAAAAAATTATCCAATTTACCTGTGCTTCACTTGACATCAACCAGAAAACTGTGCAATAGCTAGAAGCTCCAGTACTAAATATAATCTCACTCTGTCAAGTGAAAGTGTTGCCTTTTTCAGCTGTCGATATACAGTGTCTTCGATGTTTAGAGTCCTAGTTTCCTCCAGCCCCGAGATGTGGGTAGTGTTCGGTTTGCACAGCTCTTCTGTGCTCAGGGAGACTCTGATCTTGGGAAAGGCCTTGCTGAGTAGCCTCATGAAATGAATGCAAAATGGTTTTTCACTACCTGGCTATGGCTAAGTGTTCTGCCAAACACATGCACATGTATGCACACTCATACATGCAATGAAAAGGATCTATTTGCTATAGGTGGCTGGACTACTTACTAGTTTGGTTGGACTACCTACTAGTTTACTTGACATCCTTAAATTAATCGTCCTGCAGGTAGTCTTCAGAACATCCCAGAAGGGATTAGGAAAAAAACAACTAAAATGAGCAATCATTTCTGAAAGACCATATCAATATCCAAGATAGGCCCCCTAAGTAAAAGGTTCTCAATGTCACTCATGAAATAGCTTAGTAGCTTTTAAGATAGCATGGAAAGAGAAAACAATAGCTTATTACATCCCTTTGAGACTTTCCTCATCAACAACATATGAAGTCTCACAGTTTATCTCAAAAAACTAGAATAAATTATACGTTTCCTGTCAGCTAGCAAGCAGGTCACCGCTACCGTAATAGAGTAGCACTTCTGAAAGAATTACTGGCATGCATCTGCACAACCTCTAGCCTCAAGCTCTTTTTCCAGGATCTTGTTAAATATCTACTTTAAAACTTGACTGAATGTCAGCTTATCTTGTTCTCAGACAATTGCTCGGCTTGAAATATTGTACTGAGAAAATCACATCAGAAATTCTGTACCTGTGGACTACACATGCTTCTCATCTTCCTAAACATCTGGCACATTTTGTGGGCTTTTGTGGATACAGAACTTGCATTTAAAATAACTGCAGTGACCAGACCATCACTCTGAGCACATTAGTGCCAAAAAGTACATCCTCTGAAAAAACATCATCTCTCGGCCATCATACTTAAGCACGTCATCACTTTAGGTTATGTAACTTCACCAGTTACACATAAACAAAAGGGATTTGAAAGACTTTGCACAAGGAGCGGAGCAGGCTTTAGGGAATGACCAGATTTTTTTCATTTTTCTCATGTAAACATGTATCTCAGCCTTCATCTGCTATTCTTAAAACAGAATTATAGAGTTCCAGTTTTTAACAGTATGAAGATGCTAATGCCCCCTTTATCTCTCTTACTAGTTTTACAACAACTAACACAACAACAATAAGCTCTTATTTGAAAACACAAGACAAAAAATACTTTTTGCTAAAAAAGTTCCCTTTTTTCCTGAATTTTCAGTACCAAAAAGATAATTCATCACAGCAACAGAACAAACCTCAGCTCCTCCCTTACGACGGCTAAACACATTATAAAATACTTCCTAAATTACTTGCAATGGCAAGCCTACACATATGCATCGGCTCCAGCTCCCGAGAAGCCACCCAGCCGCATACCCACCGCTGGATCCCGCCCTGCATCTCCTGGCTGAAACATTGCTGCAGAGGCAGGGACCACGCTGACCCTCTCGGAAAGCACCAGCAACCCAGCCGGGACAGGGGGTAGCAGCCACCACTGTCCCAGGAATCCTGTGGCAGCTCTGACTGCGTCTGCAACTGCGAGACAGTCGTGGCCGAAACACAACAGGAAAATCTCCCCTACAATTGCAGGAAAACCCGCTCCACCTAACCGCCTCCGCCAGGATCCATGCTCCCATAGCCAGCCCTTCACGCTGCGCCCACAGCAAAATACCTCCTCTCCCTCCCAAGGGCCAGTCTCGGTGGGGTGAGGAGGCAGGGAGAAACAGATCCTCTCCCACAGCATCCCAGCAACTCACCAGATGGCTGTGGTGGGACCAGCAAGGGTAAGCTCAGCCCTTGGGGCAATTAGCCCAGTGCTGAGTGACACTGGCTGGCAGCGCCCAGGCCCGTAACAGGAGGCTGACCTGAACTGGCCAAACCTGTCACATGCAAAATGAACGTTTCAGACATTGCCGTTCTCCGGAAAGGAAGAACTCTGCAAGATAGACTCCCAATAAACAAGCAGTTCACCTGTTTTTATTGTTTTGTTCAAATATTTCTCAAAAACTTTACAACACAAAGTCTAGCAGGAGTTTGCCAAAAGTAGGAACAGTCTGACAGAGCACAGTGCCTGAGGGAAAGACTTTCCCTCCGACAAACACCATGGAGATCTGAAATTTAGCAGGTGAAACACAAGATGATTGCAGTTGCTTAATTTTTTTTTTTTAATTTTAACTTGCATGTAAGCAGCAAACTACAACAGAAAACTACAAATGCTTCAGCAAAGTGCCCAGGAGGAATCCTGACTGAAGTCACAGCAGACATTTGGTCTCCAGCAAAGGTGTTAAAAATTCATGCAAAGTGGAAACAGCAAGAAAGAATTGCTTCCTTGTGTTCTCCGTTTTCCATGTTGCAATGCCCTCTTTCATACAACAGTATCACAACAAAGTGAGATGAAACATACCTCAGACATTTGAGCATAAGGTTGCAAACCCACACTGTCTTTGGTCTTTCTTCCATGGACAAATCTGCACTTTGTTCTCACTGAAACAATAAACAACTGTTGTGATGACTTAATTTCCTATTCATTTCATTTCTTTGAAACAATGGACTGGAGCCCTCACAAACGCACGCTCTGCATAAGGTTTTTAAAGGTTTCTGCTGCCAATGCCTGTTAGCATGTGTGTGGAATCACACCTTGTAACCAGCAAAATGAGCATGCAGAAAGCAAGACAGATGTGCAGAAGGATTATGATTACTGGAATTCTTTTTTCATGATATTAAATGTCCATGGATAATCTATAGTCAAGACAAGTTATAAGGAGCCCAGCAGGGGCCATAGCACAAGCCCCAGCCGGAAGGATTTTACATTCCTCAGCTCAGAGCTTGTCCTTGATCTTTTATTAAGCAGCATCATGCAGCTTCTTTGGACCTTCCCTCCAGTCATACTGGCTCACACTTACCCAGACACATTTGGGATCAACCAGTCCAAAGACCAGTTTGTCCACATTATAGTGAGCTTGAGATTTTCACACCCTTTGCTTGCAGGCAACCAGGCACAGTCTGCAGGAGTTTCAATAAATAAATAGTTTTTTTATATTTAAATCTTCTCCTTAATCAGTCACAAAAATGACGCAAAGCAATTCCAATAATCTTAATTCTACTGATGCATGTGCCTTGATTTCTGCACATATGCTTCTTCAGTTTCAGGGTGACATTGCACATGTTTTAACAGACAACACTGGAAAAACCTTTCAAAACTTATCTGAGTATGTCATTATGATGGTATGTCTGCAAAGGCTTCAGCGCACTTTTCACTGCACATACACAAGTGTGCAAGTAAATAATTACATGTGTTCAAAATCCATTGCCTCTAAAACTTGTGCCACTGGCTACGCTAGCTTGTTCCAGTTATGATTCCAGAACCTTAGTTTAAGATAAAGAATGTATCTGGCAAACATCCACATCCTTACCATACTAATCTCTCTTCTTCCACTTTCTGAGCTCATGTGTCAAGTATAAAATAGATGACTTCTAGCCTTCCTCTTTTGCAATACTTATTGAAATTCAGGAAAGCCACACGAGACAAGTCTTTGGACATAGAGTTAAATTCTCATGTAGCAGAAGGACTGAGATATATGACTGAATATGGCCAAATTATCACAGTTTAACAAGATACCATCTTCAGAGCTCGGAGCCAGCACAGCTCTCCATGTGCATACACATGGTACCCACAAAGAGCTTTGGTGAATCTTACTAAAGAAACACAAGATGTGTCAGCCACCAATGACCCCTTTCTGCTGAAAGTTACCACCTTCACCACAGAATCAGTAGATTATGTTAAAACCACGACCATGCTTTTCTTTGCAAGGTACAAACTAAAAAAAATGATTGCTCAAGGTGTCTACGGTTGCAGTAAGTTACAGCAGGGGAAAGAAGCAGATAGCTGGTGACAGTAATTTCTTAAATTATGTCCAAAAGATTCACTAGATTTCAACTGACAAGGCCCCTAGCTCAATCAGGTCATGAAGAAATTCAGTCTAAGACTCTGAGATAATATATTACTAGAGAGGTAAGTTAATGTATCTAAATTTAACAGAGCTTAAGGCTCAGATACTTAACGAATATCCATCTATTTATTGAACCACTGTAAAATTATTATTTCATCACACGTGAGTTCTAAATTATGTATTTCTGATGACAGAATCTCCAGAATTTATCTATTTGCTGTGCAGCCTTCTGTTTCTGCAGAATTTGGGGTCAGCTCTGCATGGGAAGAGTTTGTCCACTGCGACCCTGTTGTTTAAGGGAGTGCCAAATAGCATGCTGTGTATTCTGCACACCGTGTAGCTGTGCTGTATAGTAACCCAGTATTCTTCTGGTTACAATGCTCCTTGTAATGAAGAAACAGAGCACCTTAGGAGCTGGAGCAGATCAACAATAGGATAGAAAAAATGGGGTGCCCAACTGGGTTACAAGAAGTCCTATTTCCACAAAGCATTCCAAGTCCTAGAAAAAGATAATGCCAGGACTATCTGGGAGAAGCAACTTAGATAGGGCACAAAAATGTACTCCAGTGTCACTACAGGAATTCACTGACCTACAACCATTCAGTACAGTTTTTGTTGGGTTCAATGGTCTCACTAATAAGTCAGGCATAAACATCTTGGTAAAAACTGCCAGACTTGAAAATTGGTACTGGTGTTTTTTAAGAAAGCTAGAAAGTAAGATTTTTATTTGCTAGTTTGCAAATCCTAATATGCAGTTAATGCTTTGCCATTTGCCCACAAAAGAGAAATCTCTATGCCATTCATTCTATGTGTAGAACAGAAATACAATCTTTTTTTAAAGCTTATTACTTGTGGAATTTTATTTTATTTTATCTTATTTTATTGGACAGGGGACATACATTTTTCAATTGATAGATGCTGCTGCCAGGCACCAGGCAATTGATACTCCAGACAATCAGTCCACTGTCTACAGAAAGCAGATGCTATAGCATAATATAATGAGATCATAGTGGACCTGTAATATTAACAATTGGAACAAATACGCTAACATGTCTGCAGTTTGTAACTTTCTCACAGGCAAGCACACTCACATAAATTACTGCTGCTATACAGCTAATCACAGGATTTTCAGATGAATAAAAATAACGACAGTTGATTGGTTAGAAATTATATCTCTCCATTCTTTCTTATCTTGCCATGTTGCCAGTCAGCACAGAGGGGCTGATCCAAAAGACATTTGAGACTCACTCTTTTCCCGAACAGGGCCAAAGTTAGAGCAGCCTCATCACTATTCTGGACAGCACGTCAGAGACATAGGGCTCCTGCTCTGGGCAAATACCTTCAGTACATTACAGATTAGTCACGTTCTCTGCCCATCCCAAGTAAAAGAAGTGGAGAAAGAATAGATGCTCCTGCCTTTTAGTCAGTGTCTGTACCTTGTGATTGTTTTTGCCCGTCAAGGACACAGAAGGAAGAAAAAGGCAGTCCAGCTTTTTGGAACGACTAGGAAATGTCACGTCAGCAAGAGCAACTCGTGTGATGCAATATGAACAGCTACTTAATATGAAACCGTTTCATATGAATGCTGAGTACCAATTCTCCTTCAAGTGGTTGTTTAATATTAATTGCTCTTTGAGCTATAAACCCCCTCTGTTGTCTCATTGATGGAAGTCTTAAGACAACAATGGGTGACTATATGCAGATGTGCCTTTTTCCCCTCTAATGCTTCACCTACATTTTGCAATGGTATTTAAATATCATTTGAATTTGCCCCAGTAAGCCATACTGTAAGTGATCCACCATTAAAGCTCTCTGGAGAAAGGCAAACTGGAATTTCAACAGCAGCATGTGATCCTGAAACTCTTTGTGCCTCGCTGGAGGAGCAACAGGTAGTATTTGGTTCATATTAGATGAATAGATTATGAATCGCACCATCAAATGTCATATTTCCCTTATTCAGACAAAATGGTATCAATCTAAACTTCAAAGTATGTCACAAAGAAAAAAAAACCCTTGCTTACAACGTACAGCAGCTACTGGTAATCTTGGGCGGTAGGTGAGGCAGGGAGAGGGAAAAATAAAAGCTACTCCCATCCCATTTCACTGCTACACAGGACTTGCTTTTAACAATTCCCTGTGATCAATGAAGCCATTTGCTCTGTGCTGCGTTTTGGGTTTTGGAGAGAGAAAGAGAAGATTAATTACTCTGTTCCCAATTGTTAGATTAATGATACAGCACTGGATTCTAATCTGTCCCTTTGAAGGACATTGAGAGAATGATTAGAGCAGTAGTATGAAAACATCAGTAGGACAAAATTATTAAAGTAAGATTTGAAGAATATCAGTTTGCAGGTTTATGCTTAAAAACAGGGGAAAAAAGACGTAAACTACCCTGGCCAAATCCACAGGATCTTATTTCTTTTTATATCTTCTCCTCACCATAGCCTAGAGGATTGTTTACCTGTTCAAACTCATCCCATATAAAAAGTTTTGTACTAATGATAATTGTCTTCTTTTGCTTTGTTGTAAGCTGCTTTTTAGCAGTATGATGTCAAAACAAACTCGATCTGAAACTTACTAGACATGAAGCCTGAAGTTTCTAAACAAGTCTTCTGAAGTCTCTGCTATTTGGGAAATAAATTAATTCTAAATGCTGCAGAAGACAATGAGATCTCAAATCTACAAAGCCTCAAAACTTTGGGAGGTTTAGAGGTCAGTCTTTTATTCTGAGGCTGCTTGCCATATGTAAATCCCTTAGTGTTTCATATTTTTTTAAAAAATATTATTTTAGCATCACAGGCAGATTAATCTCTTCAGTGTTAAGTGCTTTATAAAGAGGATGTCTGATTATGCTTTACCTCTACATGCTCTTCTGATTCTGAAATCTAGGTTGGGAATATCATGTTAACAAACAAGAAACACTGCCTGAATCGGTTCATGTTTTTATACTGTGGCCAGAAGGAACCCTATTAGAGAACCAATTTAAATTTCTATTCTTAAGCATTGAAACATAGCCCTTTGTCTCATAGGAAGATTATGTGGTATTCCTGAGTAGTATTACAACTACACTTCCAGTAATTAAAAGTATATTTTAGCCTCAAACCCAGCTCTCAGTTTTGCTGAAGGCAACAGTGATGCTCCAGTGTTCAATAAGGAACAGTTAGTATTTCCATGTCCAGTGTCTTAGTAAGTAGCAAGTTGTCTTTATTCTTTGCTTTTAAGCCAACATCCTTGCTGAAAACAATGCAAGCACAATGAGTCACATGAAGAATACAGAATTAGGTCAAGGTTTCTTAAAAAAATTACGTTTAACTCAAAATACCTGAAATATTGCAGAAAAGCAATAAAGACCGATAGATATGAAACACTCTCATTAAACTTGACATTAAGACATAATTATCTTTAGTAACTCAGACACTGTACGTTCACCGGCAAGTCCAACTACATTTTTTTTTCCATACATACTTCCTACAGGTTATGCTTTGTCTTACTAAAATTAATGTATTCCCAAGTAACTCACAATAATTGGAACATACATAGCTCTCTCTGTTACCAAAACTATTACTTTAATTATAAACTTAGGACTGCATACTCGAATATATTATTTTAATATTAATAAAATGTTGTTTCAAATGACTCTCACAATTATGTGATAAATTTCTGTCATTCGCATGTACACATGTGACTTGCAGCTGAAACTGCAATTGTTGTGTTTCCAACTAAAGCCACAGTTCAATAGTTTTCTTATCAAGGGAGTGTCTTCTTACTACAAATAGTAGCAGCAATTGCTCTGTGGACACTAAGAGACAGCGTCAGATACATGAATTTCCTGGGAATGCTAAGTAAAGTTAAGTATGTAGACAAATACTTAGAGGATTAGAGCCTCTAAGTAGGCAAGTGTATGCTAATGAAATGATCTTTCGTCCTGAGGGTATATCTATTGTCTTCTAGGGATATTCCTATATTCACTGTACCAGTATATTTTAAAATGAATGAGGACCATTAGCAAGTTGAAATTAATAGCCTTGCAATGTATTAGTAAAAGAAATCTGTGCCTTTTAACAAAGAACATTAACTCACGCAAAGCAAAGCAACGCATCAGGGAACACAAATCCTTACTTAACAGCATAGGGCCTATTAAGTACTGCAAAAGGCTGCAGGATCGAGACCCTCACTGTGTGTGGAAACATGTACACCCTTATGTCATATTCTTAAGAGTTTATCAAGTGAAGAGATATAACTATTTACAAATGCAAATGTGTAAAAGAAGAGGATTATGGATATTCAGTGCTCTCAATGGAAAGCAATTTGCTTAAACCCTAAAAATTAAATACTTAGTCTACAGTTAGTTCAAAGGCTGGTTCGTGTAACCTCACATAAGATGAATTTAAACACAGACCTCCAGAGACTGCTAAAGAAAACATCTCCACAAAGGCTGGCCTCGCTGATTATGCTTGATTTACGTGTTGATTCATGCTTTTCTGATTCTCCAAAGAAATATAAACCACTGTAATGCACTACATATTATTTTTGGTATGCACTACTGACCTGTTCATCTGATTTTCCTCCATTCAAAAACAAAAAAAGAGAGAATTCATAAACCATTATGGATTGCTAAGAGTGTTCTTACAAAGTTTAAGTTTTAATTAATGAGACCATTATAGCTAGGAGTACTTGTTAAACATATAGTTCTAATTAATCCCATCAATCACTCTCTCTCTTTAAGTACTTGTGATTTGCAAGAAACTAAATGAGCACCGATCTTGGGTAGCAGAGCAACCATTTCTTTCTGTTTGTTATTCAATCTCTAATTATCTGGCAACTTTCCTATTGTGTCATACTCTTTACTCTTTATTCTCTTCTCAGTGTCTTTATCAGGGTGATGCACCTGCACCGAGACAGAAAAAGCACAGTTCACTGACAAATTACACATTAAGGACTCATGCAGGTATTCTCTCTGATCAGCCTGAAAAAAAGCCTGTCACTAAAGCTGTAGGCTCTCCAGAGCTCCTGCAGTCCTTGGTATCACTATCACTGTAGTCTATGTAAAGGAATTTTCCCCCAAAAGTAATGCTGACCAAGAGACAAGGGAAGAAATACAGTACAGTTTACTTTCTACTTTTCTTCAAAAGAATCTCCCGCTACAGTAACCTATCATAAACTACAACTAAAAGTGCACCTCCCAGCTCAAAACCAGTGTGAAACAGTGCATTTGTTCTCAAGCAAGAGAAAAGGAAAAAGCTTAAATAACAACAAAGTCTAGCAGGCAAACCTAAGAACAAAGGCTCCAGTAGTGACTCAAGAAAAAAATCAGCTGGTTATTTAAGCAGTAACAATATCTTTAGGGAGTAATTGTTACAAAAATTCAAAGTCTAAAGCATGAAATTTTCCAGCCTGAAAGGAATGACAAAGTCCTGTAACTGGTAGAGGTGTTAAACTTCATGTTTCTGTCGATGAAGAAGCCATCACAGAGTCAATTATATGTTTTAAAAGCTAAAGATCACCCAAGACTGATCTTAACGTGCCACACAGAAGAACAGCTGAGAATAACACAGATTGCAGCTATTAATTTTAATCTACTTGAACCTCAGATTTTTAATATAGACATATCTTTTTATAGGAAACAGTCATGCTAGATTAACCAAATGTTCCTCTTCATTGCTGCTCTGGAAAGGCTTCGTCCCATAGAAGATACATGAGTTAACAGAAAACTGAGGAACAAATCAGTTACTACTGAACCTCTCCCAGGAATACCCACCCTACTGCTGGCAACAGGCAGCTGGACAGCCATCCATGTGCCTTTCTCCCATCAGTTATTCCTTTGAGAGCTCTTTTATACTTTGAGCCTTCACAACATCCCATGGCAATGAGATCCACTGTTAGTTTTAAGCTTTGGACCTGCTAAGCAATAATTTAACAACAAAGCGTATGCAGTGCCTAGTAGTGCTTTCCAGAGTGAAGCTGCACAGCATTTTAATACTAATTGCAACTTCAATTTTCCATTCCAGGTACCATTTATTTGCCACAGCTATCACAAATTTATTTCACCTAGCTCTCTTTAGATCAAATAGAAAAAGCACAAGTCCCTTGAAAAAATAAAGTTACTGGGCTGCAAAGAACAGACTAGGTTCGGTTAGTCTTTAGCCACGTTTGTTGACTTAGCTCAGTTTTCAGTTGCCAGTAGAGACAGCCGCTATGCTCTGCAATTTTCCTCTCCGTTGGTCAGTCTTGTATGTATTATCAGCTCAGGAATGCAATAACTTCTCTTTTCTTCTCTTTTTTTTCCCCCACTTTTTCCATCTAATTAATGCCAACCAGAATAAATGTGTCTTTGTGAACTAGTCAGACACAGTAGCAGCTGCTACAGGTGGTAGTTTCGTGCCCATCCATATTTTACAAAGGAACCAAACAGGTTCAGCAATATCCCACATCTGAGCATGACTTGGGAAAAAAAAAAAAAAAAAAAAAAAAAAAAAAAAAAAAAAAAGACAAACAAGACAGGCCTAACAACCCACCTTTGGATTACTCTGCACTAACTTCCACGAATCTGTGGCAAATTCAAGATCATGATGATTTTTGTGTAACAAAGAGAGAATAATTCTATTTTTTTTTCCATAACAACCAAAAAAAACCAGCCACAAGAAATGATGAAGAGGTATTGTATTACCTGAGGTGATGGAGGAAAGAAGTGGCTACAGTATACCAGAAAGAACATTTTTGCTGCTATTGGAAGTTAGAGAAAATACAGTTGTTATATCCTGTGAGACTGATGTGTTAAGGGCTCTGCTTCTGCACTCTATTTGGCAGTGTTTTCTACTACTTTCAAGTTCCTTGTCAGCACAGACATCCACATCCACAATAGTGGTAGAGCCGTCATCAGCCATGGAGTCACACTTGGAATACAAATCCATGCTTTGATTCGTTCACTCCATGATTAGATTTCTTGCAGCTTCTTTTCCCATCTTAAGTTAGGAAAAAACAACTTCAGTTGTCTCCAGTGCCACAGACAGGATGAGCTGGATAGCATAGGGCTGATTATATTGTCAAGAAACAAGTCTGAGAAAGGGCAAATGGGGCAAGGGTGCACGACAGGAGGTACATGTTGCTCAAATTAGGTTTCCTCTGTCAAAAGACTGATAGATAAGTTCCTCTAGACATGGCTGAGAGCAAAACTTACATTTTAGCCATTGAAAAGCTAGACAAAGTTTTAGCCAGCTGTTCAGGTTCTGTCTAGAACATGGAGTGAAACTGGCAGCCCAGGATGGGATAAATGTTCCTCTGGAGATAGATGTCCAAAATAAAAAGCATGAGTGTCCCCTTGTAGGTAACCATCTCTTCTGCTGTTAACTCAGAGAAAGCCAATACAGCCAGGATGTTCTGGGTTCCTAACCTTCAGACAGCTAAACCAGACCTCTCTGGAATAGAGGGGGGCATATAATTGCAGTGAACAGACAGTTGTTACCCAGTTTATATCACTTCCTTGCTCAGGTTTGCTCAGGTTCCTAGATTGCCATCAGGAATGGATGACTCAGTGTTCCTTCAAGACTTTCACGCAGGCCAGACCTGCTTAAGCCAAGCAGAAATGGGCAGGGCTTGTTCCTCTGCATATTCCCCATCTAAAAACTTTGCAAATGCACTTGGAAGACTTCTAGATGCAGTGATGAGGGGAGATTACATCTTAATGACATAAAAATACTCACACAAGCTGGCGCAAGAAATTAAGTCCATTTTCAGTAGCTTACTTTAGTCCAATTTCAAACAGTATCTAAAATACTGATGAAAGTCCATGGTAGCTCTCATTTCTAGCTCATAAGAACCAAGCCTTAAAAAACTCTTCATAGAAGCCACTTCTATTTTTTTTTTGCCTGTCTTTCAACTCAATTAGCAACATTGCATGTGTGAAAGGGCCATGTATGGACACCTTATGTGTTAAAATACTACTTTTACGATATTTTCTGGAGTGCTTTCCTTCCCTAAACTATGGACACCTCTAGACAATAAGGACCAGTTTAAATCCCTGGCAGGGGCATGGCAGGTCTCCTGTCCAAAAGATATAAGCAAGGTATTAAAGATGAGCTGGTAGCAGCAGAGCCTGGCACAGCTTTCAGCTCATCTTGAGGTGCCAGTAATTTAGCAATGAAACAACAGAGCTCCTAACATAAGGGGCAATACCAGATTTCTGAAGTGGTACTCTGAGAAGGACCCTGTGTAAAATACAAAGTATTGCAGTCCTAAATGTGTAGAATACCCTGCAGCTGTTGTGCAGCCCATTTCTCAGACAGTAATGCCAAATGAAAAATTTAAAAAAGAAAGAAAGAAAGAAAGAAAGTAGTGTATATGTGGGAAATAGAACTGATAGGCCTCATTTTTCTTATCTGTATTCCTAAATGTAACTATATGCTGTATTCTGAACTATATCTTCTTTGTTGACAACTGAGGCCTTCTGCTTGACAAGATATTAATTTTTCTCCCTTCTTTCAAAGGAAATAAATATAAAAGACAGAGGAAAGCAATTTATGGCATACTGCTTTGTTCTATTAAAAATGTATGATCCTTAAGGACTGCATGTGTTTCATCTAATCTGAAGCAAATCTATGGACTAAAACCATCAGCAATACACTACCCTCTCTGTTCAAGGAGCTAAGCGTACCAGCCACTCAATGAGATATTCTCTGGAAAAGATCAGAAACCAACACATTTTCCTCCCATTAGCATGGATGAGATGCGCAAGAAAGCCTGAGAGATGAAATATTTTAGCAGTCATGCGTGAATTCAAAAGGCAGCAGCACAGCCATCACTTACCCAAATGTTTAATGCTGAAAGACAATTTAATACTATCCTTAATAAATCTTCATTTGTTTTAGTTAACTAGAAAACAAACGTATTTTCTCACATTGATTTTTTTAAAGTAATTTAGTAGTAATTGGATACAAAAAAAATCTACAAAATAAACAAGCAAGCAATATAGAGATATTATCTACATATCAGAATTACCAGCAGGGGAGATGGGGGAAGGTATTTTTTCTTCCATATTCACAGTAAAGAGTATGTTATTCTGTCACCAATGATAAACTCCTTTGACACAAAGAACCTACTTTAAAAACGGCAGACACTCTGCATCTGAGAAGAGAGATTAAAAATTCTACCAAGTAGTTCACCAGGAGCCTTGCTATCACTGCTATTATTTCAGCATAAACCGTGCCTCATTCACAAGATACCTTTTTTTTTTTTTTCCTAGTGCTGACTTTTGATTTCCCAGTCTTGTTTTCTCTTTAGAGTAGTGATAGTGAGGTAGCTCTCTTGTGAGGAACTCAGAAATTATGATTACGTGACTGGCTGAGTTTAATGAAGGAAGCTTTGTTCTCGTTCTTTTCTCCCTCTTGGGGCCAGCCAAGTTTTTCCCTCTCTTCCCCTCCCTCTTTTTGAAATTCAGCTGCTCAAACATCAGCCATACATACATAAACCCTCCTCTTCTCCACCCCCTTAACTCCATCCCCACAACCCAGCACATCAACATCCAGAAGCAATTCCCTGGTTAGGTGATTTTTAATCACTATCTTGACTGGCAGCACAGGGATTAAGCGATGGTCCACTCAAAAAGTAGCTTTAACACACATTAGCCTCCTGAAGTGCTGAACTCTAAACCTTTCTTCTGCTATGTCTACTCTGTATCTCACAAAAACCTTTACTGATGGTTGCGAGGCACAGCTTTTGATCCATACTTGGTTACAGAAATGGTATTAACTGGCACAGTGTTTTTCAAAAACCCCAACATAGCTTTTTTTTTTTTTTCAGAATTTAACAATGCAAGATGAGAAACATCCTTTTTACAAAGAAATTTTTTTTGTTGCCTTTATTACTTAAGGCTATGTTTTAATGTATTCCAATATAAACTTACTTTAATTAATTTATTTACTATTGCAGAGTTTTACACTACCCTATCATGTCTATTACAACTTCAGGATGGGTCAGATGAAAAGAGATGATTGAAGATGTTGATCAGTCAGCATCATCATTAACCTAGCACAGTTTCTGACTTGATGGCCACCTAACAATATACCATCTGGTCAGATTCTGCTATACTGATACCTTTAATTAACCACTGCAAATCACTTTTACCATAACGCAGTTCCTTCTACTGAGGATTTCTTTTCCAGCAGTGCCAAAATCTTTGACAGCTGTAATGCAGAATAGTCTGTCATCTGTGAGAATAAAGGCATCCCCTATCTAGGGGAAAGTTTGGCTTTGCACAATTTCAGTAAATATTTGTGCTGTTTAAAAGAAAGGAATTTGCTGGATTTTTTTTTTTTAAAGCCAAGTTTATACTCCATGCCTCTTTTACTGCCACTGTGCCAGTGTGCCTCAAAATGGGTCTGTGTGGTTTCATAAAAAAGGGACTAAACTGAGACCACTGAGCTCTTTCAATTGTCACCTAAATCAGATTACAACCTAGGCTTTTCAAAGGTGAACAGTAGACTAAACACGCGGCACCACTTACATTAAATCTCACAGGAGCAAAACGTTTTGAACTCTTAGGAAGAAAAGAAAGTTAATACTTCATTTTGCTGTGCATTCATGCCGGGATTTTATCACACACACAGAGCACAGAGTGCCTTCAGCAGAGAAACTCTGCTCCCTTTACCACTTACTTTACTGTGAATTATTTTGAAATGTTGAGGTGCTACTATTCAAATAAAAATCATATATTATTAAGATCTATGGCTTTGCATTATATTTGCACTTGGGATTATGAAGTTATAAGAATTAGAAATTCCTGGAAACCAATGTACTGAAACGTGATTCTGTGAGACACTGTCCTTTTCTTCCCGAGTGCTTTATTATCGAGTCAAACTGAGCTTCGTAACTGTCTTTAGGTGGAAGGCGGGCTGGAACCCCTTTGTAAACAATCAAGACATGGTCAAGATGGTTTACGATTAGGAATCATGTAGACAACCACAAGATATTATCAGCCTTTCTTCAGATGTTACCTCTTTCATTTGTGTGGAAACCTCAATATATTATGTGCACACAAGGAAAAAGCAACAAAAACCCAAAACATTTGTTGCGTGACATATCCTTGAAATGACTCAACTATACAGCGACAAATTGCAAATTCAAGTGACTGGCCATAATGCCTTTTTACTTCTAGAAGACAATAAGGTAAATCATATTATTCAGGTTTTATACCCAAGCAACGGGAAAGAGCATCTGACAATACTATGAACAGAATTATTCATGTGTATGCCACCACTAATGGTCTGAACAGTGAAAACCAGACACGAAATCTGAGCCCCTAGTCAGTGACTGATGTTAATTTTTCAGTAGCATTTGTGAAACAGCCCTCCCCCAAAAATAGTCAAACAAAAAATCCTATGTCACATACCTTTAAGGTTGCATCAGGAACATGGATATCCTACCACAATATTTCAGATGCAAAGCAAAACAGAATTTAAAATAACATGTAGGAGAGAGAGGAGAATATAAACCATTCAAAGCATAATACTTCACCATCCACTTGAGACTGTCTGATAAATATCTTTCTTTTCTTTGAGTCAGACCAGTACTCAAAGGGCCACAAAGGCTTAAAAAGAAGATTTGTTCTGTCTAGTGTGAAGATAAATATCACCCTATTGGACCAGATGAAGTATACCAGTTCTCGCGATGGATTGCTTGTTTGGAAAAAAATCTCTAGTGCATTGAGTAGTGCTTGTTCTTAGGACTAAACATTTTAAGAAGACAATCTTTTAAAGCATTCTCACACCTAGATTTTTATTCTATTACTTGGTATATTAAATAATGAGGGCTACAGTCTTGCTTTCAACTTATACATTTCAGAAGCAGATGTTTGTTTATATTGGAAAATGACATATTAAAAAGATATAGTGTAGATATAGGGGGAAGGGGTATCTTTTTATGGTCAATATTACCAAGCCTCCCTTCAGCTCCCCATCTGCTTTTCTCAGGTGCCTGGGGGATGGGAAGGAATTGTGTGGTGGTACATGGCATCTGGAACAGGCTGGCTTTTCCTGGACAAACGGTCTGCAAATTGATTAGCAGAGTGCCATCAGGGAGAATGGATCTGATACTTGCCTCTTCCCATCACAGCCCACAACAACGCAAGCAGGAACCTCATTATTACCACCCTCACAGGCATGCAAGTCAGAAATCAGAAGAAAAATTATTTTAAAGCTATTATTTTATTACACTTGACATGAAATAATTTGAGAAATCTTTCCATGTGCTTCCTGAACTTTGATTCATTTGGATTTCTGCACTGACACAAGAACTCAACTCTTTTTCTGCATGAAAGCCAAGTCTGCGAAAGCCACCCAGTGAGGGACATGGGTGAGCGTTACCCTCACTGAGGGTGGAAGTCATCATGTCTACATCTTTAGCAGGTTGAAAGCTAAATGTCCAGAGGTCAAATTCACATTAAGTCTCTGAAATCTAGAGCAGGATAGGGTTGCTTGGGGCAAATGCACAGCCAGTGACCACAGTGTTGTCCAAATTGTTGTTTCCTCGGCTAAGGAAAGATGCTGCTGCGGCAGCAAAAGAAACCTGGAAGGAGGCAAAGGGGAGAATTCCCACCCATTGTGACAATCTGGTGTTTGACAACACTGTTCTTTCACCAGCCTCTTTGAAGATACTTGTGCCGTCTGTCAATCTGGACACACCACTACAGATAGAAATCTGGACACAAGGCTTATTGGTGAGTTTTACCTGATGTATTTAAAGTCAGGAACATGTCTGCCAGTTAAACTAATAGTATGGTTGGATTCCCAATGGGGAAGTGGTGGGTAAATTGTCTGACACAAGTCACAGTCTTCCTTTTAGAAGAAAATATGGATGCAGAGACCTGAGTTCTCAGATTGGGATCTTTGGTTCTCTGATATAGTAGCCTGGACATATCTTAGAATGGTTTTGGTTATGATATTGGTTTATAGTACAGATGGGAAAACCAAAGGCAGATTTCCTTTTCTTCCTCTTTCTTACTGCTGTGTCTTACATTTTCAAAAGGGCATATGAGAATACGTATTTTTTATACATCCACCTTGTGTCCAATTTTTCGGAAGAGTAAGCGCTCAGTATTCTTTGAAAAACAGATCCATTTTATATGTTATATGTGACTCTTGAAAATACGGACTGTTCTCTCTGACCATCATCTTGAGTAAGCAAAAACAAAGTTCCAGTCACATAGTCAAAAAAGTGCTGTTTGCATCTGCCCACGTGTGCCTTGACATTTCCAGTGCTCAGTATACCACTACTTCCTTCCTAAACCACAGTTTCCCCCTTTTTGTCTCCAAAATACTTAGCTTAAAATCAGAATTTAATGGATGTAATTCTTCTAAATGACAGCCCAGCACTTTCAAGTCTGATTTTCTTCCTTACCAGAGTTGTGCAAGAGGCTCCATGTTTTCCTGCGGCATAATTTTGTTTAAATACTAAAATAACAAGACCTTAATGGAACATAAAACGACTACAACACTGTAGATAGCTCTTTGCTGCCAGCCATTCCTTACAGTCTTTGCCATGCACGGCTCATTACACAGGAAACAGTTCCAGTTTTCTTGTACTCTAGCTCCAGTTTGTAAGTGCTATTCCTTCATGGATCATAACATCAACCTTTTTATTCCCAGATCTTAAAACATCAAACTGCTAAACACATTTTAGCATTTCTTGAAATCATTGGCATTAAATCACTACATTCAAACAGCCAAACAGACCAGATTATATATGAAGGCTGTCTGAACAGAGAACACTTGTTCGTCTTTTTCTCAGCATTATGAATGCAGGAAAAGCATAAGGTGTCATTTTGGAGGCTATAAAGAAAATAGCATTCAAGCATAACTTCAGAAAGCGTTTTAGCCATTGAAACTCAGCAGCCAAGGGCAACAAAAATTTCCCATGGATTTAAAATTCATAGAATTGGCAGACCTTTTGTAGAGGCAAGGGGTAAAGTTCATGCGTTTCATAGCTTCACTAACTCCAAGAAACAACGGTGCCTTTATGTACTCCTGAGCTTTTCTATAGAAGAGATCCTTCCATAGTTAGCAGAGATCCTTCCATAGTTAGCAGAGATAAGAAATAATGCAGCACAGATACAATAGTCCCATACTTCTGAGCAGTGTAGCATCTTAAACACATTCATATGCTTGGTCAGCAGATATTCTGTACCTTTGGTTGAATTACAACGTTTTAACAGTAAAAAGCTGTCTGCCTCTTGCAGTTCAGCTCCTTGTTAACTACGGAAAGAGGCAGCTCTCCTCGGAGAGGATGCCTGGGAAAACAGAGCGAAGTCTGCGTAATCAGGCCCCAGTAGGGATCTGGCAACAAAGCCCAGAGAGGAAGTTAAAAGGATTAGCACTATAACACTGTTTAGCATTGGTACTCTTCTCTCTCAGCCTGACCCAAAACCATCTTCCTCCTCCTAAATCTGCCCTTTATCATTTTTACTGTGCTCAGAATACGTAAGTTCACTCATGTATTACTTAACCTCCTCACTTGAGGAAGAGTCACTCCATTGTGCCTTACCAGCAGTTTGAGTGTGGCTTGCTCATTAGCTGTATCTGCATTGTTAACATCATCACTCAGGAAGAGCCTGGTTTGGAAAGCAGCATTAGGGAAATGAGCAGTTCAAATGCTAATTCAACAATATCTGTGCCTTTGAAAAGCAGAAGCCCCTGTGCTTGCTGTATGTCATCCTGTTAGTGCTTCTGAGATCATTTTTAAGCAATCTCCCAATCCTCTCCATTAATTGAGCTTTTGTTCGCATCTCTGACTGATGCTGGAGCGTGAAGTTTCATCCTCTCACATGAAATAACCCAGATTATGAGCTCTGGACGAGCGCTTAATAATGATCTTCAGCCCCTAATGAACATCCAGTCCTCAGGCCATGACTGAAGCAGTAGAGTGTGGGAGT
Source organism: Ardeotis arabs (assembly GCA_011801015.1). Lineage (NCBI taxonomy): Eukaryota > Metazoa > Chordata > Aves > Otidiformes > Otididae > Ardeotis > Ardeotis arabs. Next base: position 76,837 of record JAAGAY010015072.1, read on the forward strand.
AAAATACACATAGTCTGAGTATCGGGTTCTCTGCATCCATCATTTCACTCTATGGATCAGCTGTTGACCGGTCCAATATGACTTGTTAATGTAGACATAGGTACTGAGCGTGCCAAAAGCTGACTCAGTCACCTGACTGAGGATTCAGGTGGAGGCAAGTTTGGTAAGTGGGGAACACGAAGTTTCAAAAACAGAGCATTCGGAAAAAGCTGAAGTCATGGGAACGGGAATGAGTGAGAGTGCAAGACACTGAAAAGACAGGAGATACTCATGATTGGAGTCCTGGTTTATGAAGATAAAAATGTGTGGTATGATGTAGATAACACTTGTTGCCATAGGTGAGATTCCATTAAGAACCCTGCAGGGTGTAATACAGCTCTCAGTCATGTTAGTATTCTGGATGGCATAAATGTTTCTGAAGTTAACATTTTTGAAATTAAGTTGTCAGTTTGTGCCCTTGCTCAGTTAACTGTGACTAAATACCACAGAGTACCACTTAAAATAAACTGTAGCATGAATTCTCCTGAAGAAATAATTCCTGGCTGCTAGGAGACTGTAGTATCACTCTACTAACCTTCGTTGGACACATCCTCTGTAAAGGAGGAAATTCATTTCATCTGACTTTAGGTAAGAAAGGCAACATCAAGCAAGATTTTTCTGCATGTCTTATACAGCCATCTTTGAATGGGATATGACAGATGTCAGGGGAAACAAAGCCTGCTCTAAATGATACTAAATTTCAGTTCATCTGATGAAGTAAAGATGTCCATAACATAGAACCCTACAGATGACTAGATCCTACTAATCCTGGGATTCTTTCATACTCAATAGGCATTTCAAGGAAGTAATTTATCTGATCAGTTTTAGATAGCTTTCATCCAAAAAAGAATCCTGTTGTGGAAGTACCTGTATCCATGGACAATAAAAGAAGCCTGCAGCAAATGAGCTAAGACATATACGTCCCATTGTCAGTGAATATATTGTCAGATGACTCCCATCACAAGCATGCAGTATATCCAGAATATTTCCAGTTAAATTAGTAGACTTCCTGGAATGCAATCATGCATGGTTTAATCAAGATTAGAATGGCTTCTTAAAAGAGAGCATCTCATAATATTACCTAAAAAAAAAGGACTTAAATCAACAAAAATTTAAAAAATATAGAATCATAGAATGGTTTGTGTTGAAAAGACCTTCAAAGATCATCTAGTCCAACCCACCTGCTGTGGGCAGGGACATTGCTAGTTCAGGTTGCTCAAAGCCCCATCGAGCCTAACCTTGAACACTTTTAACAATGGAGCATCCACAGCTTCTTTGGGCAACATGTTTTTGAGTGTTTCACCATCCTCACTGTAAAAAATTTCTTCCTTATATCCAACCTAAATTACTCTCTTTGTTTAAAAGCACTGCCCCTTGTCCTGTCACTACAGGCTGGTCTAAAAAGTTTCTCTCTGTCTATCTTATAAGCTCCCTTTAAGTAATGAAAGGCCCCAATAAAGTCTCCCCAGAGCCTTCTCTTCTCCAGGCTGAACAGCCCCAACTCTCTCAGCCTGTCTTCATAGTAGAGATGCTCCAGCCCTCTGATCATTTTGGTGGCCCTCCTGTGGACTCACACCAACTGGTCCATGTCCTTCTTGTACTGAGGACTCCAGAGCTGGATGCAGTACTCCAGGTGGGGTCTCACAAGAGCAGAGCAGAGGGGGAGAATCACCTCCCTTGACCTGCTGGCCACGCTCCTCTTGATGCAGCCCAGGATGTGGTTGGCTTTCTGGGCTGCGAGCATACGTTGTCAGGTCATGTCCAGCTTTTCATTCACCAGTATTCCCAAGTCCTTCTCCGCAGGGCTACTCTCAATCCATTCATCACCCAGTCTGTATTGATACTGGGCATTACTTCATTAGGTTCACATTGTCCCACTCCTCAAGACTGTCAAGCTCCCTCTGGATGGCATCCCTTCCTTCATTCATATCAAATGGGTCACTGAATTTCTTGCAAATGTTTAATTATATGGAAATGCTTATAAAATGGCTTCTTTCAAACCTACAGAATATCACATCTGGATTCCCTGTTGAAGTTGGTTTTAAAAGGTATGTCCTTTGGAGGCAGCATAGACTTTTGTTGTCTCATTGTGTAAATAATATTTCTGTCTTAAAAACATACTGTCATTTTAATCTTTTTAAACAAAGATGAGGGGAGAACACAATAGAGTACTATTGGATTTAAGGCTAGCATGAATTTTTTATTGTTTTCTTAAAAATTCCAATCTGAGTGGAGATGCCTTTCCCCTACCCTATTCCCTCATGCTTTATTAGACCTTTCTGAAACACTTAACACAGCACTCCTTCACTAATCCTTACTTCTCAGACAGCAGCAATGCTCAATATTATTGTTCTGCCTAGGTCAAACCTATGTTAAAAAAAAAAAAAAATCCTTTCATCACAATCTATTTAAAGCCTTCCCAACACTTTTCTTCCTTATATTAAAGTGAACATCCCACATAACAGCAGGAGGTGTCAGCTCTGTATGTCAATCCATACATAGTTTGAAGATAGATTGCACAGATGATAAAGATTAGTTTTTCAAGGTTTTCTTGGGAAAGGCCTAGTTCCTCAGGTCTTCTTTTATATATCTCCTCCCATCCTTGATATAAGTAATAAGCCACAGATTTAGAGTCAGACATCTAAAATCCAGTTAATAAGGCAGATAAACTTGTCCTCACTCAGATATTTACAATTTGCACTCTATTGTTTGTTCACATCAGTTTTCAGACTGACATTCCTGTGTCTGTTACTAAGATTTGTTGGGGCAATTCCTGTGGTTCCTCCAGCTGCAGCTCAACCACTCCATGATGCTTTCCATTCAATTGCAGGAAGACTTCCCCAACCTTCTGTGCACTTGGAGGGAAGTATAGATAGGTACTGGAAAACTAGCAGCATAAGCAGATTTAATCTGTGTCCTCCTCCTGAGGTGAATAGGGGATGTATAGCGGCTGACACGAAAGCAGAACTGGGGGCCTACTTCATGCCTATGTCTATGTCATTAGCCTGGGAGAGTTGAGTGTCACCACCCAAACAAGATCAATAAGTAACTCCTCAGTTGCGGCATGGACATATGGAGATATGAAATTGTAACAGAGCTACAAACTGACCCCATCCAGGCTTCCTGTCTCAGCACATTTGCATTTAAAAGATAAAGATAAACTTGCAAAATATTAAAAATACAACCACGTACCAAAACTTTAACATAATGCTTTAAACCACAGCCAAATTTTGGCATAGTAAAATATCTGTGAATTATTTCATGCACTATCTACTGAAACAAAATGCTCTGAATATTTGGAAAATGTGGTCAACACATCTTACATGCTCAAAGTCAAACTGATAATGTCCATCTAGAGAGGATTCAGAGGGTATTTTGTGGAGCAGTCCTTCTTAGTTTAAGCATAGTCCACTTCCTAGTATCATTTGCAATTTCCCCCAAAAGAATTTCCTGCTAGTGCGAGGACACTAGCAATTTATCTCCCTCATTCTAAGTCATTCTAGAGGCTTTTATGGTTTTTGATCTTTTATACTATCTTCCTTAAATATTTTATGAGACACTATGATTCATTTCATTACTTGTATAATCAAGATTTGGAGAATAGATGTTCCTGGTACCCTTCAATGAGCTACTGGAACATCATCGCTGGAACTATATTTGAGCAACTATATTCAAGATTGGAATTGGTCCCTTGTTCTTATCTAAATATCACTACTAAATTTTGCATTAGTTTCTGGTTCAGGACAATCACTGAATGATGTCTGAACAGAATCTGCTGTTGATGCCTCATGCAACCTTTAAAGCCTTTTTTTTTTTTCACTTCTTAGAAATGTATGTGCATGTCTGTCTGGATAGAAGTGTGGTAAGGGAGGAAGAATTTTAAAAATGAACATTGTAGTTATCTTGTTATGAAAGCCTACGAAGAAACAAGGTACCTGCAGTGTTTACCTTAAGGTAGCTAGCAAGATTCTCACTATAGCCTAAGCTATCCACAATATCAAGACTTTTTCTCTCCCAGAACTGCTAAAATATAACAGTAATCCTGGGATTATAAAAAAGACCAATTTTGTGATTACTGGGGTCAGGAGATCTGATCAGATTAAGTGCTTCTTACTACTGGAGACTTGTTCTTCAACAATGAAACACAAAAATTTTTAATAAAATTAAAATATTTCGTATTTTACATTTCATAAGTCTTTTTTGTATCATCTGGTCTGACACAAAATTTCACAATGAGATAATGTTTTTAAAATTTAGGGGAATTCTTCACTTCTTCTTTCACCAGATGTTTTAATTCCAAGGAGTAATTCAGCCTCACCCACAAATCACAGGAATAGATCAATTTTTTTTTTTTTTTTGATAGAACTGTTGAGAAGTTCAGTTTCATAAAAATAGACACATTTTACAGGAGTATGTCAACTTGAATGAAATGTTTTAAGGAATAAGCCAAAAATAATTATTTCAATTAATTTGCCATTAAATGCAAATATTTTTTGTTTACATATACTATGTAGAAGAGATGTAGAGACTTAGTGCTTTAATATAGTCAAGTGAAACAAAACAATAACTCAGTCCAGATACATCCCAGAGCACGATAACTGAGTCTTATTTGAGGGTTCATCTGAAAATTAAACAGTTTTAGTGGGTCGACTGGTTTGGAAGGTTAGGTTTTGGGGTTTTTTTTGAGGGAGCTGGGGAGAGAATAAAGACTGGATATAGCTGGGAAAGAGAGTACCATTTTGAGAGAAGCATATTCCATGAAGATACAGTATACGTTTCAACCCTACAGGAAGGAGCTCTCTCCTATGCATTCTTAAAACATCAATATCACCAGTTCATACTGCTTTTTGTAAGTAAAACTGTAAGTAAGTAAGCTTCAAAACATCTTTCAAACTCATTATTACAATCTCCATTTCCAGGTAAGACCAAGGCATGACAAAATCTTCCAAAGGCTCTCCAGTATGCCATTGTCCAGCCTCCCTTCCTGATTAACAGTTCGTTTCAGCTAGCTGGTGTGCAGTGGCTAGCAAAGGATTTGCTGTTCTTGCAACTTTCTTAGCAGCTGTACACCAGAAAGTCATAGCTGCCCTGGACCACACATTGGCTAACACTACTGACACAAAAAGCATCCTCTCCTCCAGCTCTCTATGGAAACAAGCCTAGCCAATAACGCGTATCATCAACAAAAACCAAAAGGTATGACGTTATGTCATCACTTTTATCCATATGCAATCTTTAGTATCATTGGTGCCTCCTCATACAGTACCCACCTGTCAGCCTAGGGCACAAGTGGCAACAGCCATAGGAATTTGTTCAGTTATTCTCATTCTCCTAATGTGTCTCTCTCAAGCTTCTCCTGTTTGCAAAACGAAGTAGTGTGGTATAGAAAGTCTCCTACTTCATATAAGCAGACTTTCAGCAAGAACCTTCCTATTATTTCCTTTTTAAAAAACTGGAGTCTTTCAACAACAACAACACAATAGAAACAAAACCCCAAATGTTACAGTTTACTCATTTGCCATTTTGCATCCTGTTTCTGAAACAAGAGTTGACAAGCCAACATATGTGACCAATAACTGCTGTTCAGAATTAAGCTCTGCAAACAGTGATTGACATGGAGCCAGGCATGCCATTAGCCAAGGGAGTTATCAACTATAGACTAGCCAAAATAAACTCTGAGAAATTTCCTCTGGGTGTTAATCACTCTGAGTATCATTCTTTCCCACACACTAGGCAAAGAGTCTTGACCTTCTGATTTAGAGCAAAACCACTCCTATTAATTAAATAATTTGTCCATTATCACCTGAAGGCATACGTAACCTTTTCACCTTACACAAGAAAGAGAACACAGTAAGTAAACAAATGTCTACTGTAAATATTACTAAATCCCCAAACTTGCTGGATTTGCTACAGTGTATATGCGATCCTAATACCACTTGGCGTATATCTGCACAGCAAAGCACATTAACACGTATTTTTTAAATCTCTAAAGGATAAGTCTTTGCACAGCACTTTCAAATTAAACAGTCCAAAGCTGGGAAAATTAAGTCAGTCACCTTTCAACTCTGACGGCTGGACTTATGCCTGGCCTGAAGTCCAGCATCATACAATATCATATAAGCTTCTAACTGGTGCCACATCTTTCATAGCACTTTTTACTGAGATGACATATCACAACATCAAATGTCTTTATCATAAAAACTAGCTTTTCCCATATAACTGCAGTTATAAAATTGTGTGGGACAAACTATTTAAACACATTACGTAATAACCTCAAGACTGAAAAAGCCAAAAGCCTTGCAGTTTGATCAGAAAACTAAGCCTTATATTTCAGCTGCTTTTAGAGATGTTAAAAACCCAACACCCCAGAATATTGCAGTGTTTTTTTAATGCCCATTAGAAAGAAGAGCTTACTAGGAAAATAGTTTTCCAGAGGATTTATAAAACAAAACTCCATTGATCATCCCACTACCCCCTTACACTGCAACACAAAGGCGCCTGTAGAGGACAGGTACCATCAGGATCCATTCTTTCAAGAAGAGATAGGTCAGACAGTTTAATGGAGACAGAATGGGAAGTTACAATGGCTGTTGTGAGTGTTTAAGCCATTTTGTATGCCTTCAGAGGTCGTCTTTATCCTACTTACCTTTCTGTCTGCTGCCTTCTTTCTCTTTGCCTCCAAGGTCTTGATGTTTATGAATTACTCCTCTTCCTTGCAACTGTGCTTACCAAGCTAACTTCTGGTTCTGTAGCACTGAGAAGTCCTATTTTCATCCTCAAGGCTTTCAAACAAGCTTCATTCACAATTTCTGTATAAAGATTCCTTCCTCTGCATGCCTAATACAATTTTAAGAGTCTGGTAATCCTTTCCTTCTCTGCAGGCTCCTCCTGGTCTCCTCTCCCACATAGCTGTTTTCCCTCTGGGCCTCTCTCTGTCCCTCTCTTCTGTACTTTATTTTCTGAGTAACCTAGTCTAGTCTTAGGAATGCACCCTGGTATTTTAAAATGTACTGCTGTCAAGAAAAATAGAGAGCTGTTTCCCCTGTTGTTATGCAGGAATAGCACACAAACAGCCAGAGCTGCCCCTTTCTTTCTCTTCCCCTTCTTTTACCTCTTCT